>NW_004624758.1:1728649-1772255 GCF_000247695.1 Heterocephalus glaber
GGGGGGAGTGTTTCTGGCACCTGCGCAGCTCACCTTCTCTGCCCTAGGAGCTTGGGATGGTGGCAGGGGAGCTTCCTTCTGGGTGCTGGGACAGGCTCAGCTGCTCTGCCCTAGGAGCTTGGGATGGCAGCGGGGGAGCTTTCTTCCAGGTGCTTGGGACCAGCTCAGCTTCTCTGCCCTAGGAGCTTGGGATGGCAGTGGGGGAGCTTCCTTACAGGTGCTGGAACCAGCTCAGCTTCTCTGCTCTAGGAGCTGACTTGAGCTTTCTTACACCTTGGATGGAAGATCTGCTCACCAGCCAGAATCCCATACCAAAGGAGCACCTAATATGGCTAGCAGCTGTGTCAAGTCTGTTCAGTGACTGTCTGGGGTTGGTGATATCTTGGGTAGAAAGTACTGAGGCAGGAAAGAACCTTCTCTTAAGGTCCCAAGAAACTCTGAGATCTCTTGGTTTTTAAAATTTCATTTCCTTTGTCCAAAGCCTCAAGCTAGGTCAGCAGCAGGATCTGCGACAGCACTAGGACATTACCAGGTGACAGCATCCCACCTCTGAGAATCCCTGACACACTCACAAGGAGACCTACCAAATCGATGTCCTCCTTTGGAAAAGCTTTCAGATTAAGTCTAACAAATCAGAGGACTTAGGTCACCATCCGACTTCAACCACATCTGAGTGATTTAAAATAACTTTTAGAGCCAGGGATTTAGCTCAGTGGTTTTCCTGCCTGCTGCTCAAGCACAAGGACTGGAGTTCGATCCCCAGTACAAAATAAAATAAAATAAAATAAAATAACTTTTAAAAGGAGATTCCAAAGGTATAAATTTGGCTAACTTAATTTTAATTGCGCAAGTCATGTATGAATACATTTGTGATATCTAAAATTTTAATAATCTCAGCCAAAGTTCCTCTTCTCCACCCCTCTAAGTGTCCCAGTCCCTTTTTTATGTAGCTATGTAAAACATATATATGTATGTAATTTTTCATGTCAGTACATATTTATCTACATTGCCATTTGTAACTGCTACATCCTGTTACACACCCTTGATATATCACTTTCGACCTATTTCCGATTGAATTGTTCCCAGTATTTATTATTACACCCAATTTATAGTACACAATTCTAAACTTTCTAATCCATGTCTCCTTATGTACATGTTCTCATTTGAATTTTAACATTTTTAAGGGCTTATTTTTGGTGATCGGTAGTCTCACTGCACCAAACAAATCATGACAGTTTATTCCAACTCAGAGGAGTTGATCTCAATACATGCAGTGTGACGGAGAAGCAAAAGACAACAACAACAAAATAACCTATATGATGCATGCATATAATTCAGATGTTATTTTATGACTCTGTGTGTGTGTGTGTGTGTGTGTGTGTGTGTGCTCGCGTTTGAGTCACTTAGAGGTTGGCAGAGTTCAGTAACATGTGTTGAAGGAGAAGCCACTGGAATGAGGGTTCCCCTTGCATCCTGTGCTTCTGAAGAGGCAGACCTATCCATGAAGGTAAAAGGCATGACTGGAGATACATGAAGTTGAGATTGACTGGATCACAGTCTCATTTCCTAAGCTGAAAACCTAGAAAAGGGTCCATGTTCTTTTCAAGCAGCTTATGGGATGGTATGAAAATTTGGCAAGTACTTCTGGAATCAGGTTGGGTGTCTGAACTTCATTGCTTTTCTTCCCCATTTCTCACCCGGATTATATGAATGTGAAAGCCTTTTTGCAATTTCCCTTGAGGTAAACTTAAAATTCATGATATGCCTTGAAGAAATGTAGGTACAATTGATTAACTTACAATTAAACTGCATTGCACTTAATATTACAAATCCCCTGTTGATTTGTTGTCACCTCCATTACTTTTACATAATGTGCCCCATAAAATACTCTGCAGTTTTCACCTTTTTAGGAAGCAGTCAAGTATTGTGGCATTCCTCAATTCACCTCTCAAATCTTAAAAAAAAAAATGTGGTTTTTCTGAGTTTGGGACTCTGCAAAGGAGCTTTCTAATGGAAAGATGGCTTCTCATGTAATTCTCAGTTTTTTCCTCTGGCTGGTTACAGCTATGAACTTGTAGCCAAAATGGTCATTTCCATGGCAACCAAATGTTCCAAGTGCAATAATGAATTTAGATTTCTCCAAAGAATGGGAAAGGAAAATGTATTTCACAGAGAACAGGTACCCAATGATAATTAACTCTCATTGTGAAAGTATGGATTAAGTAAAATATCAAAGCCAACAGGCCTTAGCATTTTTTATAAAAGGCTTACCAATTTAGGAGGGGGTAAGATTGATCAAAATCTTTCTTATGAAACTTTTTATTAAAAAGGCACACAATAAAATCAATGTTTAGCTACATGTGTTCTTTTGAGGCAAACAACTTTGAAACCACCACCCAGATAAAAATAAACAGAACTTCCCAGCCACGTCCAGAAGCCATGCCAACTTCAATCTTCTCCCTCCACTCAAAACCAGCCACAACTTCAGTTTCCATATTATCAAACCCTGTGATCCCTGTAGTTATGAGATACTGGGATTCAGAGTCATTATTTGCACCATTAAAACATTACATAGTCACCAGCGCTTATACAGATGTCATCCGGGATACAAAGCATCATGCCCACGAATGTGAAGTTTTCATCAGAAACAGCATGGCTTAAATATGAACTAAGTCTCTCCACAGGTTTTTGTGTGACCTTGGACAGCTTTCTCCCAGACCCCGAGTGCACTACACTCACCGTAGCAGGCCCTGAGTTTGGGCTGAACACTGGAACATTCGCGGATTAGAATGGGAAGGCAAGCCGTTCTCCAATCCTTTGGCCCCAGATGGCCACGATGTAGATGATCCTCACTCCTTCCACCAATCTAAACTCACAAAAGAAGACTTCAGGAAACTTCTCACGACTCCACGGGCTGCACCTACTTCTGCCCCACCTTCTATGTCACGTCATCATGAGATGCCAAGAGAGTAAAATAAGGATGAAGACCCAGCTGCACGAAGGAGGAAGAAGAAAAGTTATGATGCCAAACTATGCCAACAAGAAATTGAGAGAGAGAGAGAACTAGCAGAGAAGTACCGGGACCGTGCCAAGGAACGGAGAGATGGTGTGAACAAAGATTACGAGGAAACTGAACTTATTAGCACCACGGCTAACTACAGGGCTGTGGGCCCCACTGCTGAAGTGGACAAATCAGCTGCAGGGAAGAGAAGACAGTTGATCCAAGAATCCAAATTGGGTGACACGGAACATACTCATCTGGTGAGAGGCTTGGATTTTGCTCTGCTTCAGAAGGTATGCGCTGAGATTGCCAGCAAAGAGAAAGAGGAAGAGGAACTGATGGAGAAACCCCAGAAGGAAACCAAAAAAGATGAGGATCCTGAAAACAAAACTGAATTTAAAACACACCTGGGCTGCAATGTTTACCGTATGTTTTTTAAGAGCAAAGCCTGTGAGCGGAAAGAGCTGTTCCTGCCAGGTCGCATGGCCTATGTGGTAGACCTGGATGATAGTATGTGGACACAGACATCCCCACCACTCTTATCTGGAGCAAGGCTGATTCTCTCACCATAGAGGCCCAGGCTACACTGACCACAAATGACACTGTCAGCAGCAAGCTCATTCAGATCATTTCATACCTGAGGCAGGGGACCCTCAAAAAGAAGGCTAAAGGGAAGCCGGAAGAGAAGAAACCTCCTGAGGCTGACATGAACATTTGTGAAGACATTGGGGATTATGTTCCCTCCACAACCAAGACACCTCGGGACAAGGAGTGGGAGAGATTCTGGGAACGGGAGTGTGATCGGGAGAGAGACAGAGACAGGGACCGAGAGAGGGAACGAGAATGGGATTGGGAGTGGGAGCAGGACCGAGGGGGGTGGGGGAGGAAAAGAAGGGGCATAGCTACTTTGAAAAGCCAAAAGTGGATGATGAGCCCATGGATGTTGACAAAGGACCTGGATCTGTCAAGGAATTGATCAAGTCCATCAGGGAAAAGTTTGCTGGGTCTGCTGGCTGGGAGGGTACTGAATCGCTGAAGAAGCCAGAAGACAAAAAGCAGCTGGGTGATTTCTTTGGCGTGTTCAACAGTTATGCGGAGTGCTATCCAGCCACGATGGATGACATGGCTGTGGATAGTGATGAGGAGGTGGATTATAGCAAAATGGACCAGGGTAACAAGAAGGGCCCTTTAGGCCAGTGGGACTTTGGTACCCAGGAGGAATACAGCGAATATATGAACAACAAGGAGGCTTTGGCCAAGGCTGCATTCCAGTATGGTATCAAGATGTCTGAAGAACGAAAAACCAGGCGCTTCAAGGAAACCAATGACAAGGCAGAACTTGATCGCCAATGGAAGAAGATTAGTGCAATCATTGAGAAGAGAAAGAAGATGGAATCTGATGGGGTTAAAGTGAAAAGACCAAAATACTAATCTCCAGTTCCTACCAGAGAATCTCCACATGGATGTTCTTTCTACTACTTTCTTCCTGCAATTCCTAGTAAGGTTGCAATGTGGGGTTTTTTTTCCTGAATGTATATAAAATTTTATTGCATAATCATTTGATTCCATTAAAACTGATTAACCTCCAAAAAACACATTGTGTAGTAAATACATTTGAACCCAGGGTCTTTGCACTGAGCTACATCACCAGACTTTTTATTTATTTTTTATTTTGAAAAGGGTCTTGCTAAATCACTGGAATTTGGGACCCTCCTTCCTCAGCCTCCTGGAATCCTGGGATTACAGGCATGCACCACCACGCCTGACTGTAAATAAAAATTTTTAAAGGTTTTTTTATACCTTTTCTGTTTTACTGCTACCCACAGTTACTAAGCATATTCATTAGAGCATTTTTAAATACCTTGTTTCATTCCAAAAAAATGTGCGAGGTGAACATATGGCTAAGAAATGTCTCCCGCCAGGGGGAGCTACATCTTTATGTTCTCAGAGAGCTGGCAAGACTTGGAGCTCAATTATCAAGGCATTTCTATGAATGAAGTCAGAATATGCGGGAAATCCACTTAATGACTTCTTTACCTTGTTGCACATCACAAAAAAAAGGCCTACCGGCTTAAATTCAATCCCCAAAGCTTGCCAGAAGTCCTGGTGAGTGGCAGGTTCCAAAAGTCAATCTATATTTCAACAACTGCTTTTCCATTAACAACCAAAGTCCATGAAATTGAGAGGGGGGTCAAGACATTTAGAACACACAAAGGGGCCCTGTTTTCAAACCTAAATGAAATACAGCTGGTTTACAGCGGTATTACTTTCTCTGCATGTCAAGTCACAAACAGAATGAAACTTTTAATGCCACCACTATGATGTGGAGGAATTCTGAACAGCCCTCCGAGTACCGAGATTATCAACTACTTGCTTTCTGGATTCCATTTTCTGGCCCAGTGTACATTATACAATTCATCACAGAGGCAAATTTCCACAAGCTCTGTATCATCTACTTTTACCCCATTGTTGTTTTTTTGTTTTGCTTTCATTTTTCAGATTTTAAAAATCTGAGAAAAAGAGCTATGAGGACATCTGAACTCTAATTACAGAGGTTTTTAGATTAAATTTGCTACCTCTGTGGGTCATGGCTATTTACACTTCCCTGGTCTGAGGGTTCTCAACATGACAGGCAGGCTCGGCTGCTAAGCATGTGTTAGAGACGGCAGGACATTACGCATATGCATGGGGACTCCTAGTTCAAAACTGACCTGAGATCAGGCTAAAAAAATCAGCAACTGTGCCCAAGAGTCAACTAAATATCCACAAAATGCTAAACAGAATATCTTCACGTTTTAAGCACCTATTGCAATCTAAATTTTAACCATAGATTTATAAACTCAGCTTGCATTGATTAAAAGAGTTTTGTGGTAGATGCCATTTTATCCTTATAATTTTATGTGCCTAAGATTTATTCCCTACTGTACTGATTTACTGATTTGGAACATTTAATGAAAGTAAAAAATAATCTGGCTGAATAAAACTGGGAATAGACTACATCCTGTAGTTTGTTGTTGTTTTATAAAGGCATTAGTACAGCTTCCAGGCAAACTAGTAGTTCAGTTTCAGACTTGCTAAAAAGTATAGGACAATTCTGAGAATATGGGCTCTCGAATCAGACAGCATCAGGATCTGGAAGAAGGTTTAGGAATTTTCTTACTCCCTACCATGACTCTTCTGTCCTTATAGTCAGCTTTTTACTACTGTAATCAAACACTTGAGAAAAAAAATTAAAGGCAGAAAGGTTTATTTTGGGTCATGGGTTCCAAGGTTTCAGTTTGTGGTTGGCTGGTTCCATTGTTGTAGATATGAAAGGAGGCAGAAGATCAAGGCAGAATGGCATGGTGGAGCAAGCGGCTCACCTCATGGCAGCTGGGAAGCAGAGAGATAGGGAAAGAGTCAAAGAGGAAGAAGTTGGAGGACAGATAGAGCCCACAAGGGCACATCTCTATGATCTACTCCCTTAAGCCAGGCCCAATCTCGTGTTTCCAATATTTCCCCAAAACGTTATCAAATTATGATCTCAACAATGGGTTAATCTACTGATAGAGTTAGAATCTTCATGATCTAATCACTTCCTCAAAGCTCATCAGCAACCAAGGCTTCAACGCAATGAGCTTTTCGGAAGACATATCATATCCCGAACTATAACAACTCTCATGGGAAAAAGTCACTGGCTCCCTTAATCTCTCTCTCCTCGATTCAGTCACCTACTGATCTTCCAGTCACTTCCTTGTTCTCACTGATGACGTCATCCCTTGGCCCACAGCGTCCACATGTAATCCCACCATCATCCTGGGTGACATCAGTGTTTGTGTACATGACTCATCCAACTCCTACTCCCATGGTTCCATGACAACCTTATTTCTAATCATCTTAATATCCACTCTCCTCAACCATCCACACTCAGGACCAAAATCTGGCCTTGTCATCGAGTGTTTGGGTGCAAAAGGCCAGACTCCAACCTCAGCATGTCATCTCTCTGTCTCTCATCGGCTCGTCCTCATGTCCTCACCACTCCTATTCTTGGATCTTATCAGGTCTTTTCATTCCCAACTTCCCCATTCTCCCAGTCCATCACATCTCTATCTTTCCTTCATTTCTTTTCAGGTAAGATCACACGAACAATCAAAACCAACCACTGTCTTCCTATATCCTCAACAACCTTGCCTCCTCATCCTTTGGCTATATCCATCTGGCAGAATCCCAAATCAGAGCCAAGCCTGTCCTCACTTCCCAGGACTGAACCCCTCCAGGAGAATGCCACCACAAATCTATGATCTTCAGCCTTACCCAGGCCCCCAAGACAGTCCTTTATCTTCTGTAAAAGATACTTCATCCCCAGCTAAAGTCCATGCTTAGCATAAACAGCTAATCGAAGCTATTTCTTTTATAAATTTAAGATTTTCCCACATATTTATTAGTGTATATTGGTTATACAGATTAATGGGTATTAGTATTAATAGGCATCAATAGGTATGGCTTATATGCCTTCATTTCATGACCTCTCACGGACCCCATGCTCTTTATTTTTCCACTTTTCTTTAGCTTTTGCTTCATTCTCTATTTTCCCATACTCTTTCACGTAAGAATTTAGATGACTTTTTAAAAGAAAAGAGATCCATGTAAATCCTATGCCCTTTTTAGCAAAAGTCGTACCTCTCTTCTTTCCTTTACAGACATACTCCTTGGGGAAAACAAAGCTTTTGTTCAATATCCCCACCACCTCTCACCTCAACTAAACTCCCCACCACTCTACTGACTCTGCTTTTCTGTTCTTATCAGTGCTTCTACTAATCTTCCAGTTGCCAGGTTCAGTGGACACTTCCAAGACCTTATGTGTAATTGCCCATGAGCAGCATTTGACATCATGCGTCACTCCCTTCTCAAAAAGTTTTGAAGTTCTTTCATTTTCTCCATCCTTCTTCCACCTGCTCTGATTTCCCTCCTTCTGCTCTGGCTGCCCTCAGGGCTTAAATGTGAGTCATCAGTTGGCTTTATGTTCAGCATGCTTTCCCTGGGTAGCTTCTTTCTCTTCTATGGATGCAGTTTCTATTCAATGCAAGTTTTTAAATCCCCAAACAAGATCACCCTCTTGAAATCTCTCCTTAGCTATCTGTTTGTCTACTAGGCATCTCAAATGTATTCCAAAGTCATCATGAGCTCAACCTGTCTAAATTAAACTTCTCACCTTTCTCCAAAATTTGGTCCCCTTCCCATATTCAAAATCAACCGTCCTCTCATCTGTGGTAGAAGCTTGGCTCTCAGCTTTATTTTTCCACATCTTTTACCCTTTATTCACCTAGGATCAAGATCTGCAAATTAAACTGATACGTATCACATCCATACCTTCTTCTCCATTTCACAGTCACTCTCCTACTTAGACTATCCCTATTTCCTTCTTGGATCAGTTTAACTACCTCTGAATGATCCTCTTGCCTAATCCCTATTTCTCCCAATTCAGATTATTTTCTATTTTACAGTGGAATACTGTTTCAAAATGTATATCCATTACCCAAGGAATAGAACCCACACTTTTTTTTTTTTTTGGTACCAGGGATCGAACTCGGGACCTTGTGGTTTCGAGACAAGCACCAGAACTACTGAGCTAAATCCCCGGCCCAAAACCCACACTTTTTATCTGTCATGATGCACAAGGCTATGGTTTACCTCTCCAGTATCTTTGCTCACTCTTCTCATTTCAGACCTTCAATGCAGTTACAGGGAACTACTTATGAAGTAACATCACCTAATGGCTGATAGCTATGTATTGGTATAACATAGACATGTGTTCAAAGTCCGTAGCCTAACCTGTGAGACATGATGTGCTTCTCTCTCAGAGGAATCATTGTCCTATGCTGCTGTGTAAATCTTATTAGTTATCACTTTCCACTAGATTATCTGTGAAATCTTAGCACACAGTAGGCAATCAATACTTATTCAGCAGATGAGTGAACAAGGAGTACGAATGAATTCTTCAAGTGACACAGGGTTCACTCATTTCTGCCTGGGACCAAAGGTTGCATCTTGACATCTATTTCTTACAATCTTTTCCCTATGGTCATCCAGAGCTTTAGAGTTCTCCCACGATTGTGTTCAGACTGAGATACATTGTATGTCAGATCTAGGTGTTTCTAGATTTCCTTCACTTGAAAATTTCATTGTTGATCCTCGTACAAGTCACCTTTCCCATCACTGGGACAAAATACATGATACAATTTTAAGAAAGAGAGGTTTAATTAGGTTTGTTTCAGAGGTTCCAGTCCATGGCTAGCTTATTCCAAGGCAGGAATGTCATGGCAGAAGGACATGTGGAGCAAGCTACTCATTTCATGGCAGCCAGGAAGCAGAGAACAGAGGAAGTGTGCCAGTGAGAGATACCCACCAAAGGCATGCTTCCAGTAACCCCCCCCCTCCAGCTGTGCCCACCTCCTAGCAGCACGTTCTGCTATGATTCAATCACTCCTCCAAGAGGCTTGATCCAGCCAAACTGACAATTACGATTACCTGGCACATTTGTGCATCAAGTGTACATTTAAATCCATATGCATTTATACTTCCACGTGCATATGGAGGAGAAACTATAGTAATGCAACAGAATCATGTAGACTTTTAGTAATACACTATGTGTATAAGATGGGTCTCCTTCTGTGTGGCATATGTTTAACCACTATATTCTAACATGAAATGGGAGCTTTGTGATGTTGTCACTAAGAACACACCAACCACCCACTATATAGGGTTAAGAATGGATCAAGTCAGCTCAGCAGTCATGTTTCCAAAAATCCAAAGGGTCAAAAGGAAGGTCAAAAGGTAAAGCAAAAGTCAGTTGCAGGGCTAAGAGTTCAGGACATGAGAGGGATAAGTTGGCACAAGAGTATGTCGGGAACCAGAAAGGAGGACCCTAGGGGATCATTATGAATCATCTGGTGACCATGGCTGATTTTCATCAGTTGAGGTACAGAGTATGGTGTTTCAGACTGCTCTGTTGACCTGGCCTAAGACTGATGGGAAGAAACTGGCTGCTGGTTCTTCCTAGCAGGTATGAGCCTCTTGAAAAGACCAGGTGCCCTGAAGAGCTCAAATACCCCTGGGCCACTCTGAATGGTCTCTCTCAGCATAGACTGAAAACAGCCATCTAGGTCTCTACTTTAGGACCAGGCCCATAGTAATCCTTCTGTTCCTACCATTCCTCATTTCTACCTTCTTAGATGGAAAGCAGAAAATGGGGGGAAATGCTGACCTTATAGTGTTAGGAATCAAAAGCAGCAATTTCAGCAATGATCCAGGCATTATTAACTAAGAAACAAACAATGCATCAGAGGGTGAAATACACTTCTGGCACCTGGAGTTTAAATCTGCTCATTATTCTTTGGATGTGATTTACACATCTCACTGGTTTCTGAATTAAGTGAGTCTCAATTCATTACAGCAAGCTGAGTGATGGGACATCTTTTCATGCTGTGGAGACCTCTTAGGTCTTGACAAATCAAGCCACAGTAGCCACACAGTGGTTTTTCTTTCACTCCCTGTGTAAAACTTCTGGGGAAATCTAGGTCACTGATAGTCTGCTACTTGATTTACAGCAGTGACCAATTGCTAACTTGGTTTTATCTGATCTGCTCTGGAAAATATTTTCAGCCGCTACAGGCAGTCTTGTTAAATTGTGCAGACTCACAATCATTTTTAAAACTCACTCAACCATCAAAGATTTGATTTGGTCTGCTTAATCTGTGCTGACCTCACTTTACTTTGCAAGGCCAAGGCCTCTGTATCCCAACCTACTGCTGAAGCCTTCCAGCTGTGCCTTGTATTGCATTTTACCAACCTCTTCCACATCTCTTACCTCATGCTACTGAGAGAACAGGTATTGCCATATCCACATCAAGGAAGAGGAGACTCAAACCCAGGAAAATTATGTAACAAGTGGTGATGCTACTAGGTTAGAATGAGGATTCGTGGCCAGACTGTCTCATGCCACCTTATGACACTAACATAGCATTCGCACCTGCCATTGGGAAGAGGAAAGCTGTCAAGGACAGGGCCTGTGCTTTCCCTTTGCTCAGCCCTGATTTATGCTAAGTCTGGACAGTTGGGGCTATGGATAATATAAACGTGACTTTTGCCAAGGATGAAACAAATGATGCGCTGGTATTTAGGCCTTCCATCTGCACTGTGGGAAGATGGCAGATGTTTCTCATCAGCCCCTCCTCACTTCCTCTGCCTCTGCCTTTCTCAGATCCTGCAGCTGGATCTGTCAGTGTCCTACCCAATGCCTGAGTTAGCCCAGACGGCAGTGGGAAGCCAAATGAAGTTCTTCTCTGTCACCTGGGATATTTCTGCCATAAACAACCCAGCTCCCCACATCCAGGCCTGACAATTTAGGAGGAAATATCAGGGTTACATTTGCTTTAGTTGAATGTTCCACATCCCCGTATGCAGTCTTGGTCTCCAGACCCCAAAGTAATAGGACTAACATCCATGGATTAAACCTCCAAAACTGTGAGCCACAATTAGCCTCTTTTCTTTATAAATTAACTCTCAGGTATTTCATTATATCAATGGGAAGCTAACTAACACACACTATATCTCTCATCGGTGGTTCTACGAGGTACATGCCTATTACCTGCTCCCTTCTCAGATGGGCCTTCCCCTGTTGTAAGATGTCCTCAACTTCTGCCAATTCTCCCTTCCCAGACTGGACAGATCCTGGCTCCAGATGGCCAGCTGCCCTCGCCTACCTTGCAGTTAGCAGTCTCTGCTCTTTGACCCAACACTCTCTTGATCACAGTTCTATTATTGTGACTTAAGACTTGCTCCACTGGCCAATGAGCATCAGCTGCATATTCAAACCCAGCTTTTGGGTCAGCCTAGTGACACTCATTCCTGTGTGGTCTCCACTTCCGGTCTGCCAATTCAGATCCCACTGGTAATTTATTCAAAATATCCTATATTTAGTTCCTTCCAGATATACCATAAGATGCTATAAGAAAAGGCAATATAAACAGCAACACAAAAAGATAATTATTACTATTATATAGGAGGTTTCATCTATAAAAATTTACTATAGATTTTTTTTAACATAGTAACCTTCCATCATGCATTGGAAATAGGACTTTATTTACAAAAAGGAACCCAATTTCTAAAAACAAGTAAAGCACTGTTTTAATTCTACCATCCCTTCATTTCTCTTTATGCACTTCTTGCCTTCATTTCCTGATTTGGCTTTTACACTCCACAATCAATAACTGTAATCACACCCTATGCACATGGTCACTTCTTTCCTCTTTCTCCTGTTGTCATCCTCATCTGGCAAAAACTCAACTCAGATTCAATCCAATACTTTACCTTCACGCACCTGAACACAGTGAGTTCAGAACATTAGGAAGAAACACATGGCCCGTGTTTTTACTGTCTGGTCTTACCGTCAATTCCAGATCCCTGCCACAGGGGAGCCACTGGTGGTGTCCAGAAATCTGACTGAATTCTAAACTAATAACTCTTGAACTAAGAGAGGATTACTTCACACCTCCTTTCTCCTGAAGTTTCAAACACCTCTTCCCCTTACCTCACTGCCAGCAGATACCCTTGATTCCTACTTCACTGAGAAAGCAGAAGTGGTTGGAAGGGCTCATCCATGGCAACTTGCATGGGTACCCTGGCTCTGTCACTCATGTAGGAGAACAAGCCCTCCAAGTGGGTCTCACACCCCTTTCAAGGATTACCTTCCAGCAACAGTCTCCCTCTCCCTCCCCTCCCTCTTTCCTGCTCCATCTCTATTTCCTGGCCTCTGTGTCCTTCCCACCAGCATTCACAAATTGTGCTGGACCACATTCCCCTTCATCTGTGACTCTTTCTCATTTTCCTTTTAGAGCAAAATTCCTTGAGTCAATACTCCTGTTGTCCCCAGGTACGGTCACCTTGCTGTCACTTAAATCCAGCCCATCCAGTGTCACCTGCATCTCCTATCAAAAGAGCTCTTAAAAAGTGACCCCTATATTGCCAAATCCAGTGGACATTCCTCAGGCCAGAAATTTCTTGGCATATTAGTTGCCTTTGATAAAGATGATCACTCTCCGTTTCCTGAGATACTTCTAAATTCCAAGTCCCCACCTGGTACTCTTTTAATTCACTGGTCACTCCTTCTTATTTTTGTTGGCTAGCTTTGTGTCATCTCCCCCAAAGTCCAGAGCACCATCTTCAGACCTTTTCTCTATCTACTACCTCCACCCTCTTGGTGATCTCATCCAACCTCTTAGCTTCAAATACCATCCAACCATTAATGATTCCCACCAATCCAGACCTCTTTGGAACTCTATACTCATATATCTTCCTATCTGCTCAGGTTTATGACTTCAAAAACTTGGGAAACCTAATCACCGATATGATATATTAGGTGGGGCCCTTGGGGATGATTAAATTACAAGAACAGAGCCCTTAAGAATGGGATTAGTGCCTTTATATAAGAGGCCCAAGTGGGCCATGTTGATTTTTTTCCTCTGTGTCATTGCTACTATTTAAATATTTCATCCTCTTATCAATGAATTAAACTACTATTTTGTCTTTATTACAACCTCATACATGCTGGATTGAATTTTCCTTTTAAAATAGGAGGCCCCAGGGCTGGGAATTTAGCTCTGTGGTGCTGCGCCTGCCTCACAAGCGCAAGGTCCTGAGTTTGATACCAGGTACCGGGAAGAAAAAAAAGGGAGAAAAAAAAAGGAGGCCCCAGAGAGCTGCCTCATCCCTTCTACCCCGTGAGGATGCACAGGGAAGGTGTCATTTTTGAACTTGGAAACAGATTCAGACCAAGGACTGAACCTCCTGGTGTCTCGATCTTGGAGTTTTCAGCCTCCAGAATTGTCAGAAATACATCTTTATTGTTTAAAAGCCACCAGGTTCTGGAATTCTGTTGCAGTGGCCTAGACAGACTAAGATACTGCCCACTCAACATTTCCACTTCAGCCTCAAATAGGTAACTTAGTTAACATTTCCAAACTTGAACTCCTATTTTCCCTCCCAAACAGACCTTCCTAGAGCTATCCCCATCTCCTTAGCAAAACTCCAACTTACTAGCAGCTTAAGCCTGAACTTTTGAAGCATCCTTATGTTTCACTTTTCCTCAATGAGAAAAAATGCCTGTAGCTACTCAACCCAAATATACCAGGACCCAGCACCCCTCTGCTATTATCTTGGTCCTCACCGGTGTCCTTTCCTCTCCAACTGTCACAGTTTCCTCAACCAGTCTCCCTGTTTCCACTCTTGTCCACTTCTTACTAACCAGTCTCACCACTTTCTCACCACAGGAGCCAGACTATTCTTTTTAAAAACAGGTCAGATTGTACAATTCTTGTGCTCCAAACCTTCCTCTGGATTTTGATCTCGCTGAAAGCCAGTCCTTACCCCTGTGTATAGATGCCTTCATGATTCATATTCCACCACTCCCCTTTACCCACTCCACGCTTCCTCCTTGCTTCTTAAATACATCAAGTATGCTCTCAACAGAGGGCCAGTGCAGCTTACGTGCCCTTCGCCAGGAGCATGCTTCTTCTAGATACCATATGGCTCATTCCTTTGTTTTGTATCACAGTGCAATGTCACCTTAGTAGCTAGGCCTTCCTGGAACATCCTATAAAGACATCCCTTTCCTCAGCACTCCCTGACCCCACACTGCAAACTGACACAGTATATATTCTCTGATCTATTTGTAAATTATTGTTCCTCCCTACCCACCCCCACTAGAACACTACTGTGCTGCTTTTACTATGACATCCTCAGCACCCACAAATGTGTCTATAACGTAAGTATTTTTAAAAATTGTGGACCAAATTATATAAACTCAAACTCACATCTTTATTGACCACACTTGACTTCCTAGCATTAAGTGATAGTTCAAATAAAATAAATTAAATTAGTGAAATCAGGAGGGTCTCTTTTGCAAATTAATCAAAGGACACATGTCTCTCTCTTTGCTTTATAATCAAGTGACGTCAAGGATAGAGCATACATTGTCCTGCACATAAGGAATATGCACATTTTGTTGGCACCAAAGGGAAAATCTAAACACTAGGAAAAATGATAGAGTCTTGTTAATAGGCAGTGAGGAAAAAGATGTGTAACTCTCAATGGTCTAGTGCATGGCCCTGACCCAAGTAACAGCTGGCCCCAAATCCAAGATAGACTTTTTTCACTGCACTGGAGCTAGGAGCCTAGAAGGTGAATTGTGCCTGTCTCAGGCAATTACCTTATGCAGCAACAATTCAGGCAACTGTATTCGATCTGACACAAGATTGTTGCAAAGTTCCACCACACAATAGACATCCTGGGTGCTGAAGTATTTTAGTAAATGTACCCTAATTTAAAATCACAGAGACACACAGATATTGCAGGTCACCTGGTCCACTTCACCAGATGTGTAAATTACTCTTCTGCCAATACACCAAACAGCCATTCAGCCCCTGCCTCTTGGGACCATTGCTCACCATCCCATGCAGTGACTAATTCTAAATCGGGGTAGCTTTCAATGTTGAAGAATTATCCTCTTATCTGGTGTGGACAGCTGCCTCCCATAGGTTTTGGTTTTGATCCTATTTTTAAGGCTACTTGTGCATTTGTGCTTCCAGTGCCAAAGTAGTAAGTGGAGCACCGACTTTTAAATTCTTCTCCTTGCCAGGTAAGCAATCACACTGGAATTTTGAAAAAAAAAATAAGTTTAAAGCAACTCCCCTTAGTAATTCTAATTCAAGCTGACTTATTGTAAGGAACCTGCATTCCTCTACCACACAAATTGGGAAGTTATCAATTCACCTTCCTTCCTTGCTTCCTTGTTTGTTTTGAGGTAGGGTGACCATATTTTTTTGTTTGTTTGTTTGGGCTTTTTTTGGTACCAGGGATCAAACTGAGGATCTTGTGCTTGTGAGGCAGGCAGCAGCACCACGGAGCTAAATCCTCAGCCCTGAGTGACTGTGTTACTCTACCTGCAGGCAGTACAACCTTCTGCTTTCCCTGGGAGGGTGTGGGCCTTACGTGCAGCCACCACTAAGAATGACTGGCACAGCTATAAGAACTGGTTCCATGATTCCCTCCACGAATAGCCCCTCGTCCCAATCTCTTTCTTCAGAAAGCTAAAAATCCCTTTCAGCTGTTGTTTCTCAGGTTTTCTGGTACTCACAGCCAAATTTACTCCTAACAAACAATTACACAGTCAATTAAAATTGTATTTATGAAGCATTTATAACAGCAAGAGACAATGTTTATGAAAACATTAAACAAAAATGCTTGACATAAAATTTACCTAGAGTGTAATTACCACTCTATAAAATCTGTGCAAAGAAGATTCTCCATCATTTGTTTGGTGGTGAGATTATGCATATTTTTTCCTCTTAAAATGTTAAAATATTTACTAGGTGTGATGCCCCATGCATGGCACTTTTGAATTATTTCATTCTAATTTTGTACATTTCACATGTTGTCAAAAATAGAAAGAAATAGTAAAATTTAAAAATCTTTTATCCTGGAAATTCTAAAGGAAAAACATTAACCATATTATAATTTGGGTTAAACTCATAAAGCAAATTTTGCCAGTGCTCTTTGTTCTGCTATCATCAGCATTTTGATTTGTTAGCTAACTAGAAAAAATTGTATGTAACAGAAGTTATGTTGGCATCAGGAGGAAAGGTTTAATATGGGTCTCAGTTTCAGAGGCTGCAGTTCATGGTAAGGTAGACTCATTGCTTTGGGGCCTATAGGGAGGTAGAACATCATACTGGGAGCATTTGGGAAAGGAAACTACTCATGTTGTACTATCCAGGAAGCAGCAAGAGAAATAGGAGGGGGCTGAGGTTCCAATCTCCCCATCAAAGGCATACCCCCCAATAACCTAACTTTCTCTCACTAGGCCCCACCTTTTAAATGTTCCACCACCTCCCAGTAGCACCACAGCATGGTGACAAATCTCTTAACACATGGGCCTCTGATCTAAACCATAGCAAAATTCTAGCAGGAAATTAACAAGTGAACCTCAGCCACCCAAAAGCCAAATGATAACTGCTTGATTTCATTGCTACTACATAAATATTAAAGACTGTTGAAAAAAAATAAAAAATAAAGACTGTTGAAAACTGAAGGGATAACAGCCAAGTTCTATGATTTCAGCATTGGGATGATGGGTTACTGCTGGCCACAGAAATATCATTTTGGAGGAAGAAGCTATTAAAATACAGATCCATTCAAATCCAGACAGATATTATGGCCTGCAGTTAATTAAATGCACCCCACTATTGTGCAAACTGAATTTTAAAATATAATCCAAATATATAGATGCTACCATTCCTGACCCACTGGGATGTCATGCTGACTATCTTATTTCCTCAATACCATGCTCTGTTTCATGAAAGAAACTGCAGGAGGTTGTAATGGGTTTTCTCCAATGATGAGCTGACACAGACATAAAAACATCTAGGCAGGTGAAGATTTCCCTCAACTCAGGGTAAAGCAGGAAACTTGGCTGCATCCAGAATTCCCTTGGGGAAGCAATCCAAGTGGTTTTGGCAACAGCAATGCCACAATCAGCCATTTGACTCAGCTGTCAGAGCTGGGCTGGGAGTTGTCCTTCTCTGGAGCTGCTTGAGAGAAGGTGGGGCTTCCAGGGTGGCCAGAAAAGCTGTTATGTTGCAGAGCCTTTGATTTCCTTTGGACTCTACAAACATGGCCCTGGACACACTCCCAAACTTCAAGGAGCATATCTGTGGCCACTGCCTTCATTTCAACATCAGTTAATCTCATTTACTTGCTTAACTCCCAAGGAGCACATTCCCATCACATGCAGACAGTAAGAATTCCAAGCCACTGTCTCCAACTCCTCCTCCCACAGTGTCTACTGGGATCTGGGGTGGCAAAAGAAGTAGGTAAAAGAGGGGATTAGGAGTGAGGTGGCTGCTTGGTCATGTTGATGCTAACTTGCTTTTGTGCTTTGCATCCCTTCTGTACAACTAACTCACAGACACACCAGTAGTTCCCTCAGCATCTGCACTGGGGCTACTGAACTGATGAGACTGAATGAAATGCAGCTATTATAGGGCTTTGTGAATCCTTCCAGCTTGCTGAGCACTGCTTGCCAAACCATTAGCATTTCAGGAGGAAAGGTAAAACTGTCCCCAAGGCAGTCCTCTTTCTGACTTGATCCAGGTGATTTGAGGGCTCCTGGGTTTGCATAACACATACAGCCAGAAGTAAGGCACAACAGACAACTGAGAATGTAATCAAGGGGTGCTTTTCACCAAGAGGTGCCTATTCTGAGTATCAGCATTTTGATTCAAATGGTCACAGAGAATCTATTAGATCAAAGTACCAATACACAGCCATCCACCTATGAGCATCGTTACCATGGGATGTCGTGATGTTAGCAAAAGAGTTTATGGAAAATGATTAAACCAATAACTCCATGATTACAATTACTATAATCCCTTAATTCTGTGATATGATTTTACATTTTCCCCACAGTATATTGTTGAAATGGCAATGCTCTTACAGATTAACACATACATTTTTATGTGCTGTTTCATCTTTACTTTCAAAAAAACCTACAATTAGAAACAAATAAGCAAGCAAACAAGCACAGACAACTCGGATTCTAGCTTCTTCCTATTATGGATCTGCAATCATCCTTAATGATGATGAGACCAAAAGACAGTCCTCTCTTTTTTTTTTTTAATTAAATTCTTTTATTGGTACATTGTAGGTATACAACACAATTACATTTCTCATTGGGAATTGTACCTTTACATAATGCATCTTGGTTCTTATTTTTTCCCCATTCCTAGCCCTCCCTTCACCCCCTCCACCCTTCCCTATTTACAAAGACTTTATTTCCATTTTTTCCATTTCTCATCATTTTTCCTTTCCCTTCTTTCCTTTCCCCTGCCCCTCCCACTACCTCTACCCCTTTGGACAGTCCTCTCTTTTACAAAGACCTGGATTCCTACACACACACTGGTCTGCTTTGAGATTTCTGCTTTTGCACCAAGGATTCTGCCATGAAGAATTTACATGGCAGAGAAAGCTAATGATCCATCCAAATTTATGTTCTTCCTTCCATAGGATGGTGGTATCCCTGGAATCCACCATAGAGTAGATAGTACCATGTTTCCCAGCTCCCTTTGCACCTAGGTGTGGCCAGAAGCCTGGCTCTCCCAACAATGAGAATAACTGATCCAAGTTGCATCACTTCCAGGCCAAGGTAGCTAAGAAGTGAGCATATCCTCTCCATCCTCTCTCTGTTCCTTGAAAGGCTGGAAGAAAAGGCTTCTGAGGTCCTGGGCTATGGCAGAATCACAAATAGTAGAACCCAAGTCACCACCTGGAAGGAAGTTGTTTACTGACAAGGAATGCTTGCATTAGGGTGGTAAGTGGTGGAAAATGCTTTCAAAAGAGTAACACCACTGAAATGTGGGGGCTTATTTATATAGTATAAATTGTAAATAAATGATATAAATTATATTTTAAATTCTATATATTATTTCAATACAGCAAATATTCAACCCAGTTCAGCTCAACCTGAAATGTGAAGAAATCATGGTAGCAATACATTTCTAAGTAATGTATTTCTATTTTTTGATGATTGATCTAGTTTTAGATATTGGCCCATGGACTTCCTCTTAGACCAATTCCTATCTCATTCTGCTGCATGTCTGGATCTTAGGTTCTCCCTTCATCACCATCCTGAGGACTGTCTTCCCTATTCTCTTGTCTGAGTTGCTTTTAAGGAACTACTTTATACCTGTTGGGTTCCCCAGCCCCAACTAGTGCTACACATTCAGGACAACAGGCTTGCCTGCTGCTGAAGCTCTGCACTTCCCCTAAGTCTGTCCCATCAACATCTTGCTTTTTTGGCCTTCCTATCCCCTCTCCATCCCACCACATCATCCGGCCACAATGAATCACATGGGGTACTTGACAGCTTTACTGCTTTAAACACCCTGAGCTGCTTCTTACAGCTCATTTCCCATGTCCCACTCATCAACACAGATAATGACACCTCAACAAATTGTCCATATCAAGGATTTGGGTGCTAAAACGACAATTTTTTTTTCTTAAATTCTTTTTTTGGTACATTTTAGGTGTACAATATGTTTAGATTTATCATTGTAAAACGACATTCTTTTCTCCAAGATAGGATCCCTTATTAAAGGAAGGAGATTCTCCACTGACTGTTAAAACACAAAACAACAACAACAACAACAACAACAAAACTGTATTGAATACTCCATTTCAAACAAGTGTTTAATAAAAGATTATAATTAATAGATCTATAGAAAACAAGAATGACAAAAACCTCTACAGATTTAAAAATTCTACTTTAGGCAAACACAGAGAAAGGCAAAGCTAAGATGACAGACAGGCTTTTGCTCAAGTACTATCACTCAGTTTGTGGTAGTGGCTTCATATGGCACAGGGTTGACCAGGATCCTGAGGCCAAATCTGAGCTGAGCAGGAAATACTTTCATGATCAATTCATGACACAAAGCCAACCAAAGGATGGCAGCAAGGGAGCCATGTGTTTGCTAAACCAGCAGGCCATTTCTGAGGGCTTTCAAGTTCAACTCTGGACTCCCATTCCTCGTGTTGTGCCTGTAGTATTTAACCTCCTAAAGTTGACATTTCTCACTTACTAAAACAATGATGATAATACCTCCTTAAATGAGGTAATTTTGCAAAATCATTTACTACAATATGTACTACATATTAAGTGTCCTATAACAGGAACTTTTATATAAGTTCCTTAGTCCTGAAGTTAGTTTTCAAATGTAAATTCCTTGAAGTACTCTCCTCTGATTTAAAGGTTGTTTATATTGATCCTCCTCGCTCTCTCAAATCCATAAACCTAGAGTTGGTGTAAGAAGTGCTGCACAGTGAGGAACTGATGATGAACACAGCATTTCTGACCGGCAAGCTCTTCCTCAGTAGCACAATACACTGGTAGGCGATAGGGAATCTGAATAGCTCCAGACACAGTTCTTAGCTTTCCCTAAAAATAAGTGCACAGACTGAGTCACCCCTTTATTCCCAGGCTCCTCTGAAAGTTGAAAAGGATGTCACATTGTCCAGAAATAGCTTCCACGTTCCACCTCTAAATTGGCTCTCCAAGGGCTTGAGAGCCTTCATCCAATGTGGAGGAAGTTGCTCCTTCTGGGTTGCAGTACACAGAGTAAGACTTAAAGAGTTATCAAAACTAAAGGTGACCACTACAAGAAAAGCCCAGAGAGCCACACCAGTTGCCTCAGGAGTGCTCCAGTCTTGGCAGTGATGAGCACTAAGGGGCGCACAGGGGCTCCCCGTCTCAGCCTGCCTCCGCTCTGCCACCCGCAGCTCCTGAGAGGCCAGCAGCCAGCTGGCACACAGGACTTCAGTGATACAAGTAGTGATCCCCATCCTGCCGGTCTTACTCTCCCACAGCGCTCCAGCTCCACTGGGCTGCAGGGCACTTCCTAAAGCTGCTGTGTCCCATGCATTGTGACTTCCCTGTGCTTCCTTTAGCCCACTGAGAACAAAGAGTGCTCTGGTCTTGGCCTCACTCCACCAGCCTAGGTTCCTTTGCGCCCTGGAGGTCCCAGGATTGGGAAAGGGATCTGTGAGTCTCTGTGGCTGGGGTGGCGTGAACTGCAGGACAGAAAACCTGGGGAGCAAAGCAGAGCAGCAGGGCAGGCAGACTGCAGCAGCAGAAAGAGCTGACACAGAGCATAGAGGGAGGGCGTGGGCTCCAGCCATAGCCCTGGATGACTGGGGACAAACTGCTCCCCGAAGCTTCTGCTTTCTCCAAGGAAGATCACACCTGACCTGCTCACCAATCAGCAGACATCATAGGGAGGTGAGAGAATCCATAAACTCAGGCAACGGCTACCCCATCAGGAATGTTTGGGTCATTACTGATGGTGAGCCAGGGACAGCCCAGGGTGCTGAACAAAATGCAGATGGCCAGATGGCAAGCATGGGAAGTGTTTGAGTGGTGTCCTGATCTCCTGTGAGGCAGGGCACAGCCTTTCTCATGGTGTTCAGCTGGGCTCGGGAGGGGCTGGGGATGTTTAATACTGGTGACAACTTCCTGTGAAATGCTGTCCTGCCCTAACCTTTCCAGATAAAAGGGCTTTGGCTGGAGATAGGGCTATGGGATGCTGAGGGTTCTGAGGCTAAAAGGAAGACATGAGTGTGAAAACAGCACCACGGCTTGAGGCAAATGGCACCCACTGTGTGTCCCCCCCATTTCCCAGGCCATTTCCCTTGAGGCCCAGTGTCCATTGCCATACCCAGAAGCAGAGTAGGGTACAGGTGTACATCACTGTGAGATGCAGAAGCCACTTGACAACACACAGGGATGTTCTTATGGATTAAACTGTGTTCCCCCAGAAAAGACAGGCTCAAGTCCTCACTCCCAGTTCCTCAGAAGGTGACCAGAATGGAGATAGTCCTTACAGAGGTGTCAGGTCACAGTGACATCATTAGAGCAGGCCCTATAATGCGACTGGTGTCCTGACACAAAGGGAAAATGTGAACACACAGACAGATACACATAGACAAAAATGATGTGATGAGAGAAGATGGCCTTCAATAAGCCAGGAAGAGGCCAGGGACAGAGCCTTCCCCATCAGAAGAAAGCAACCCTGCTGAGGCCTTGGTTTCGGACTGCCAGCCTGTAGCACTCTCAGACCATACATTTCAGGTGAAGGAAAGAGACAGGAAGTTAGATTCTTTGCCTCTCTTTTTGTTCCCTGCCCTATTCTCATCAGTAGACTACAGCACTTTTGTCAGCCCATGTCACACTGTGTGATTTACAGAAGGTCCCCTTTCCTTCAGACACCTTTCTGGAACCTTCTGGAGAAGTGCCCTAACAAATACAGGAGGCTACATGGATGGACCTCTAGTGAACAGGGCTCCAGCAGCAGCCAGGCTAAGCCCTGACTATAATGATCCTCTGCAGAGATGCTAACTAAGAAGGTTCCTTTACACACATCCAACAACTCATCATCTCCTGCCCAAGGAAGACCCCTCTAGGCCATCTGATGTTCTTTCCCAAACACTCAAATGCTGCATCAAAGATCTTCCCAAGACAGCAAGCACTATAGACAGCTACTATCTAACAGAGTTTACATAAGAGAGGAAAATCATTTGCCATCCCAGGCTTGAGACTTTACCCTTTTTCAGAAATGTGTATTCTCATGGGGGATTCTCAAAAAAAATTTTTTCTCAAAAGCCTCCAGGCATCAAAGGAATACTAAGGAATGAGTCTCTGGTGGTAAATATATGGGAAATACATTTGGTCAGGTAAACCTCACATTATACATCAGTGGTTCTCACAGGGGATTATTTTGTCATGCAGGGGACATTTGACAGTGTCCAGAGATCTTTGTGCCTATCACAGTGGGGATCAGGGGAAGCCACTGGCATCTAATGAGTAGAGACCAGGGATACTACAGAACATCCTGCAAAGCACAGGATAGCCCCCTACAGCAGAGAGTTATCTGGTCGACAATATTAATAGTGCCACAGTGAGAAACCTTGCACTTCATGGTTTGCTTCCCATTCTCCAAGAGTTGTTCAGAGGCAGCCCTTACAGAGAATTTCAGGGTCAAGTACTTGTATGACCAGAGAAGCAAAAGTCGTCCATTTTGCAAAGAGGGAGCCACTGTGAGTACCCACACTGCTTGTTACAGCATGTTCGCCTGGCCAGCCCAAGCACTGCATTTTTTTAAAATATTTTTTTTAACTTGATGTCACAATTATAGCTCTTCTATCTCCCCAAACCTTAGGCAATCTGAAAATATATCAAGGCACCAAAGAACTTTTGGAATTTCCAGGCAGATTGAATCAAAATTGCAGCTGGCCTTTTCGAATAAAGAACCAAAGAGGACATAAGGGGAGCATCCGATGATTCAGAGGCCCAGGTAGATCCTGCTACTGTTGGCCATCAGCAGCTTTTACTTAATGGTCATTTTATTTGAAAGCCAAGGCATTGGTCTATGGGCCCCATGAAGTGACAGACCCTCAGTGAAGGCCTCAGGAACCCAGGAGGGCAGGCAGGAAGCCACTCCTCACTGGCTTATTGCCCAGCCTCAGGGAACGTGGCTGCTCTGTTCCCTGACCTCCAGTCTGACACTTCACCCTGAAAGTTCCCTGGGAGAGGAAAGTGAAGACGATTCTGGCAAATTCCAGGGAATAAAGAAAATTCATCTGGAAAATCCGCAGTGCTTTTCCTCTACCTCCAGTCCCTGTCAATAGAACAAAAATATTTTTTAAGTGTATTACTTAATTTTTGGATGGGAAAACCGGTATCTCTAAGAGATCAGATTTTCTGGTTTTCAAAAAAACACAACATACAGTTGACTGAGGTGGTGAGGACAGAATGGGAAAATCCTATGGTGGCAGAGCTCACATGCCGGCTCTTCAGTAAATATAAGTCTCTCCTCATGGTGCCCAGAAAACAGTGAAAAGGATGACTGAGATGCCCTGTTTGGAGCTGGCAGCAACGAGACAACACTTAATTCTTTAGCTAAAAGATTCCTAGAGTCTCATTTGCAAGATGTGCTATCTAGGGAGTAGGGGTCAGCAAAGTTTTTCTGTAAATGGTCAGTTAGTAAATATTTTAGGCTTTGCAGGCCATCTGGTCTCCACTGCAGTGACTCAACTCTGCTGGTCCAGCACAAACTCTGCCACAGACTACATATAAATGAACAGGCCTGGCTTTATTTGTGGAGGCTGAAATTTGAATTTCATATCATTTTCCTGTGTTACTAAATATCCTTTTAAAATGTTTTTCAATCATTTAAAAATGTGAAAACCATGCACTACCCACAGGCCTTATATAAACAGGCTGCAGGCTAGATTTGCTCTGTGGGCTCTTGTTTGCTGGTCTCTGGCCTGGGTGGAAAAACTTGCAATTTTTGTTCATTTTTCATTCCAAAACTGCTATCTAAAATTGACTTTGTTCCTTGTCTCATTGCATTTCTGAAATCACAATAGTAAAATGACAGAATGAAGAAAAAAAACCCAAAGAAAACAAATCAACCATGAAAACACTTTCCACCGAAGTATCCAGGCTGAGAATGATCTGGATACGATCACTGCACCACTATAGGCCACAAGGCACTGTCTTGCTCAAAACAGTGTAAGATCAATGGCTTGCTGATGGCTAGCATTCCAGTGTTATTTTTAAACTCACCCAGTGTGAAGAATCTCCTTGCTTAGTCTTTGCAGTTCGATATTATTCAAAAGGTAGGCCAGAGAACAGGTAGAGGAGAACTAGGAAATGTACTAATTTTTCAAGTCCAGTTGTCTCTCCATGCGAACATGTTGGGCCAGTCGTGTTGAACCTATTATATGCGTGGTACAGTGGGCATACAGAGCCCTCTCTGTCAGCGCACAAGCCAAGTTGCCCCAGGACTGCCTCAGCAGCAGAGCATCAGATAACAGTGCAAAAAGGGGTAGTGTTGGCACTTTGTGATAAATAAGTGGCCTTTGGGCTGCAGTTTTAGGCACTTGGTCTAAAAGGTTCGCCATCACTGTTACACTATTTCTTGTTCTTCAGAAAGGAATGACTAGTTAATCACAGAACATTTCTCCAAAAACTATCAATATACCGAAGCAGAACTCATTCTTCCCACACATGTCCTACTGCCCTATAGAGAGTATGCTAATATTTAAAATAAAAAAGGATTTTTACTTTTGCAACAGAAACTTAAAAATAGACCTGGAAGTAGGTTCTGAATTCAGTTGTGAAGATGGCAGAGCAGTGAAGGGATGAGCTTGCCCCATAAAATACAAAACATCTAGTTAATATGAATTTCAGATAAACAGTTTTTTTTACTCTAAGTACGTCCCATAACTAGGTATCCAATGTCTTAAATTGCTAAATGCGGTAATCCCAGTAGAGGACAGTGAAAAGATGAGACAGTCTCCAGGGAATGGTACTTGGGTATTTATTAGGGAGAAGCAAAAACTTGTTATTTAGGTGTGAGAGGTTCTCATGAGGAGTCAGTTCCCCAACAATAGCTAGAAACCCCAGTTTCCCATTTTGGTCCACTATCCCACATTTAACTGATTCTTAGAGTCATCAAAGTTACGATACAAAGTGGGCCAAGCATAAGTACTTACATTCCAGTGTTTGACAATTGAAAAAGCAGTGCTTCCTAGGGTTTTGGGGGTGGGGAACTGCTCTGCATCCCAACTGTGCTGGTGGCTGCACAGATTATACATGTGTTAAAATTCAGACATCAAAACATTGAGTCAGCTGTGCTCTCTGTTCATTAAATTCTTTTTTTTTTTTTAAGTTCTTGCAGTTTTAACTTCTTACAGGGAACTCATGAGTTCACTTAGCAAGCTGGACAAGCAAGTGATTTAAGTAGCACCCTTGACTCTGACTCCAGCCCATGGTTTGCTCACAGGGTTCAGATCCCAGAGGGCCCTGGCTTCTGTAACAAATGGGCTTCTGGCAGCCCCATCTCACCAATCTGCTCCATAAACATAAAGCTCACAGCTGGACATCCCTCCACCCCACCCCCACACACTGTCCGCTCTACAATGGAATAAAATACACCATGAAAGGCACAAGTGTAAAACTGGTGGCCCAGGCTGGGGGCTGAGGGAGAGCAGGGTTTAGGGTAGGGAATGAATCCAGCCCACACTGCATTAAAATCTCATTACGTTTGGTTTGGCCCATATAGTGTTTAAATTGTGAACATTTAAATAGCAACAGATTTCTTTCAAGGGCTGGATTTCCAGGTTTTCTGAAAAAGTAGAAAATCCTGGGTCTGTATTTCTACAAAGTACTGATCGTCTGGAGTTGGGGTTGCCCCCACTGTCCCCTTGGGAGCCCAGTCTCCCTCATTTACCAGAGTCCCAGGAGCTCCGTCACATCAACAGGCATCTGTGCTCATCTAGGGACTCACTCCCAAACATAAGAATTTCACAGGGCATCTGCCACATGGACACTCTCAGGATCTGGGAAGCCTTCCCTTCTTCCCCTAAGAGAGGCTTCAGGATAAAGTAACAATCTTTTGCTCAACTTTTGAGGCCCTAGGGTGCTCTGTCTCCCATAGGGGAAATGACCCATTTTGCTGGAGGAGGCCTGGAAAAGCCCCTCCACTGCTAAACCAGGCTGCTCCCAGCTTTTCTCTGTGGACCCAGGCTTAGGAGGGATGGCAAGCTGTAAAGAGCCAGGGGAAGAATGGGACATGCCGAGAGAGAGAGAGGGGGAGAGAGAGAGAGAGAGAGAGAGAGAGAGAGAGAGAGAGAGAGAGAGAAAGAGAGAGAGATACTGGGAAGGGGAATGGGAGTTTGGAAATTAAGGAATTAAAATTGCTTTCACCTTCGCCTCCTCTTCTCTGTGTGTTCAGAGGCAGCATTTCCTCTTCATTCTCCCCCATCAGATCCAATACTGATCTGATACCTTTCATTCTCACTACGAAGAAGAATGGGGAGTGACCAGGCTGCTAGAGTCTTATTTCTAGTAGTCAGAAGGATTTGCATTTATTCTACATCGAACCCCCAGGATCTCCTCACCCATCCCCCTCAAACGCATCCCTTCTATTGTTAATATCCTGCACTTCTGTTGTTTCACTGGATTAACAGCACTGGATTTTGAGCACATGTGCTCTGCTGATTTCAATGTTCCTGAACATTGCAAACCACCTGGCAAAGAAAAGCAGCACTTACAGGTGCTAGGAGTACTGCTATTCCAGAGCAAGTTTTGCTTACCTGGGTAACCATTCACTAAAAGACCACTCACATTAATCCTGAGTTTTTCAAATATATTTCACAGTTCTAGGAAATTTTTAGTTAATTTAATTTTAATTTCTGCTATTAAGCAGAAAGTATTATCAGCTGAAGATGACAAGACAGGCCATACAAACTCAGTGCTGCAGAACAAACCAAAAGCCTAAAGGAAGCCCCTGGAATGACTCCATGCCACTTAGCCAAGAGGCATATTTCCTTAAATCTTGGCCTCCCTATTACATCACACGAGGGACATGCATACTGTCACAGACACCCAAATTCCAAAGTCTCTTTTGGTATTTACTGGCCTCAATCTTTTCGGCACAAACACTCAAACTCAGAAAAAAAATCCCTTCCCTATAACCAAGGAGTTAAGTTTTCAAGCACATGTTTTTCTCTTAAGAATAGCATTTTTGGTAACCCTCAAAGTTTTAAGTTTCAGTCCTGGATTTAAAAATACAGAGAATACTTAGATGACTGGTTATAATTTAGCAGAGGGGAAATATCCCACCCACCAAGTATAGTCTAAACCAGTAAAAGGGCTTTTATTTTTCCTCAGCAACAAAGTAAGGGCAGGTTTTACAAAGATATTTGGTCATGCACAGACTGTCAGAGCCCAGAAGCCCACAGGATAATGAAATCCTCTGCAGCTAAACTACCTAAGTGGTGGGCAGGAAGATGCGTTCTGAGGTCTGGCTTTTCATCTACAGCTGGAGCGTTTATCTGGGGGTTCAAATGGCTTTTCTTTTCCCTTCCAAGTTATTCAAGGGAAAGGTACCAGCTTCTCTATTCCTTTCTTCCAGCTAAACTGAAACAATGCTACAGAAACCGTGATACCAGGCCCAAAGGCTAACCCAAAGTATGTGTTCAAGCATTACGCAAGTAGTCTATAGTCTTGTCTCTCATTTTTCATGGGTATGTGTATTTAATAATCCTTGTGAACTTTTTTTTGGGAGACAATGCTGGGGATCAAACCCAGAGCCACACGCATGCAAGACAAGCAGCTCTACCACTGAGCTACACCCCCAACCCTCTGGATGAACATTTTAAATGAACCTGAGACTACTGAAAAATACTGAGATAATAATTAACCAGGGGCACATGAAGCCCCAGCATGCACCTCGCCACACCAACCTCTGCTCCTCTTGGCATTTCCCGCCAGAAATAGATCTCAGCTGTGTGGAATCTCTCAAGCCCAGAGTGCTCCAGGTGACCTTTTCTCTACAAAGTCCCCTGTGGTCTGTGGCTTGTCACTCACAGTCTGCCCTTGTTCTCATAGGCTTTATCTAGTACAGTGCACTCTCTGTGCTTTGTGTTTTAAGACAAATAAGAGACTGGGCCTGGTGGGAAGGCGTGGCAAGGAAAGTTGCTCATGGCATGGGGAAGCAGTGTGCAAATCCTTCCAAAAATGGAGTGCTGGCTCAAACAATGGATGCTACAAATAAGGGTGAGGGAAGTCTAAATGAGATCCTTAAGAAAATAAACTCCGCTGGGATATGTCAATGATAAGTCATATTTGTGCACACAGATGGGCTTAGGAGAATTGTTAACCTTTTGCAAATACATGAGCATCACTTGCCACACACCCTGGCATCCTACTCGAGTTGCCCACATGAGAAGACCTCACTGTGAATTAGCACCGACTGGAGAAGGTGTGTGGACCAGGGAAATGTGCTTTAGCTGAGACTTCATTAGCTGAGCTGCCATGGGACCTCTCTATAGCACCTTCGTATTATGACACATCACTCTCAAAGGGACTCCCACTGAACTGCTGGATACCTTCTTTACTGTACAGCTTATCTCCCTGAATGGTCCCCTAACGCTTCCCCATGGGAATTTTGTAGCCCATATATTTGGTTAGCCAATGCCATGCAAACTCTCCCAACCTGCTCAGCCAATTCCAAACAAACACTTCCAGTTTGCTCCACCAATCTGTGTTGGTCAGCTTTTTTTGCTGGTGGGACAAACACCTTGCATACACAACTTGCAAGAGAAAAGATTTCTTTTGCCAAATGGTTTCAGAGGTTTCAGTCTGTGGTCAGCTGGCTCCAAGGCAATAACATCATGCTGGGAAAGCATGGCAAGGAAAGCTGCTCATGGCATGGGGAAGCAGTGTGCAAGGAAAGAGCCCAAGAGGACGGGACCAGGAATCAGATATAGTCACCCTTATGACCCATATAGACACATACAAAACTGTGCTTTACTAATCTCCTAGGCATCTCTCAGATTGACCAAACTGACAATCAATCCCACAATCCCAAACAAACTCTCCTAATCTGCTAAACCAATCTCAGAAAAACTCTTTCAAAGGGTGTCTTAAAGTGACCCACAACAGAGAGAAATTTCACATTATTGAAATAGATCAAAGCAATCATCCAAGACAAAGCTTTCCTCTTGACTACCCACGTAATGTGAGACTACAACTGCATCACTTTCAAACTGGACTGTGTTTTAGATTCCTGCTAATACGACTGAATGTAGTCTCTTATTCTACCACCTCTCTTCTAGATATGCATACCAACGAGACGCCTGGACATGTCACAGTGGGCATGTAACACTTATCAAGACCCAAGCAGTAATCTGTCTTTTCTGTTCATCTCCTACCTCTTTACCAGTGGTTCCAGCGTTCCCCAGAACAGCAGTGCTGCTGGGAAAAGCACCTCCTAGGAATTAGTTATACATGCAAATTCTCAGGCTCCTTCCCAATATATTGAATCAGACCTTCTGAGAGTGTGGACCAACCAGCCATCTATATTTTAAAGAGTCCTTAAGGTGACTCTAAAAAGTTTGAGAACCACTGTTCTATACCAGCCCAGCGGTATATGGCAGTGTTCATTTTATGCTGAGAGCTTTTTTTCTTGCTACATTCTCACATAATCTTTCTTTGGTGAATATATTCAGGAAAGTAGGGTTGGACTTAGGGAGGGAAAGGGAGGAGGGAGAAAATACGAATATGAATGGTAGTTGTCCTGAACCCTTTCTTTTTGTTCCTCTTACATTCTTTTATTTCTACATTTTAGGTGTACAATACATTTACATTCATCATTGGGAACTTGTACCTTTACATGATATATTTTGCTTCTTATTTTTTCCCCATTCTCCTGTCCTCCCTTCAACCACATTGCAAGTCCGGAGGCCGCCAGGGTCTCCCTATGTTGTCTATTACAGTTCTTGAGGCTGTTAATAAATCTGGATCATCTCAAACATCCTGGCTGATATGAGATAGGCTCAGATTTGTATACTGGATTTGCAGGTCAGATTTGGATATCTTGGGTAAATTTTCTTAAATACTCTAATAATAGGAATTTCCAACATCAAGGTTCTGACTATCTTTTAGATTCTTCTGTTAAATTAGAAAGCAATCATTTGCCTAGATGTGAATACTCAGAGTTATGAAAATGTCAGTGATTATAAGAGGCTCACTTAGTGTCAAAAGATTTAGCCAGTAGGCACTATTTTCCAATAACCCAAACATTTGGACACCAAACTAACAAAGCCCCAGTGTAAATGCAACCTGATCTTGTAACATTATGAAAAACCTAGGGGCTGCTGGTAGGACTACTTCACAGTCTCCTTATGAAATCCAAGTAAGTCAGTGTATAAGGAAAGCACATTGTAAAGTTCAAAGCTCTGCCTACATCTAAAGGTCACAAAATATTGACTTGTTGACCAAAAGGAATTGCACTGTGACTACAAATCTTTTGAAAGTTTTACAACTAATTGCTATTATTCTTTTTTTAAAATAGGAGAGCCTACATTTAAAAGTCAGATTGCTGGCTTCTCTTGAAAATGAGTTGGTGAGGTACACAGTTTCCAAATTCTCACATGGCAAAAATTAACTGCAGCTTAACTAAGAAGTGGCATCAGCTTTCCAGGGCCTCACTTTCCACTCAATCCGTGTCCCTCAGCTAAGTTACACACTGGCCCCCAGAGCCTACTGAGTTTGCAACTCATGGCCACTGCCAACTTTTATTATTATTATTATTATTATTATTATTATTATCATCATCCTTTGGCACTGAAAATGCTCAGTAGTTTATGTTCAGCTGAAATTTTGTAGTTGGCTAAAATATGGAAGTTAACAGAATTCGCTTCCTATCTGTTTTCTATTTAAGGATGCATGACTTACGAGTTGTTTATTGGCTTATTATAAATAGAAAATTTCTGTGAGTTCTTACTATATATCTTCTCTGAGCACTTCCCATGAAATCTTACGAACTACCCTTATAACAATTTCATGATGTGAGTTTTATCATTATTCCCATTTTACAGATGAGGAAATGGAAGGACAAGAACATCATGCAAATAATAACGAAAAAGCCAGGTCTTGAGCCCTGTCCATGCTCATAACTATCCTGCCAGACTGTGGGAGGCACTTGTATCCTTGGGGATCACTGACTCCGTGCATCCATGCCCAGCTGCTGTCTCAGTCAAGGTCACACCATGCAATGAGCAACTCTTAATGCCAAGCGAGTTGATCAACATCTCCCAAAGGGATCAATGATGAAATATGAGGAGTTCAAAGGACCAACAGCAGTGTTCACAAAAATGCAGGGAAGTCTGTCCCCACAGATATGTAGAAGCCCTCTTCTGAGCCCTGGTTTTCCTTTAGATAATGACAGATCTTAACCCATAACTCCTTTTGCTTGGCTTTTAAATGATAACTTTTTTAAAAAGAAAGAGAAGATAGCTGCTCTATTTCTCAGGGCACTTTAAAGTTTTTCAGAGCAGTTGTTCTTTGTCCCAAAAGGCTAAAGCCTAAACTACTCAGAGGGACAAATCAGTGGTCAGAGAGGTATACGACCTTTACACATGCTTATGCAAGGCTGCCTTGGTACTCCCAGGCCCAGCAATGACCCCGAGAGGGCCCAAAGGGTCACCAATCCACTGGGTGACCCTGCAAACTTAGCCAGGGAAAACCCTTCCTCAGCACTAATACCCCTAGCAAGTTAGAATTTTAGCGGCAGAGTGTTATCCAAGACTCAGAAATGGAAATAAATAATAGATGGCTGTTTACGATCTTCAATTTTCCAAACCTTTGCCAGCTAGTTACCAATAATGTAGGTCTACAAAGGACATGTATAAGCATGGTCCCCACAAGAATCACAGTGTTTGTTATTACAGGGCTTGCGTTTGGTTCGCTAACCTGTTCAAGGCATCCCTGATTTGTGACTCTGGGCTGATTCATATGGACACTGTAGCAAGGAGACTACAGGCCAACCACAATGCCTCAGGCTAGTAGCCTCCTGGACCCCCACTTCAACTCTGGGATTCAAGGTCTTACCACTCTAAGACAAGAAGAGGCAAGAAAAGATGGATCCAAGGAGAAAGCAACAAATATTTCTCTGAAAGCCCAGGCCACAGCCAGCCTAAGTCAGTTACATATACCCAGGCCCTCTTTCAGGACAATGAAATTGGAGGAGACATGAATCCATTAACTGCAGCCTTTGAGTGTGAGGAGGCAGGGACAGACAGAAAACATCGAAAGTGAGATTTCCAAAAGGCCAGATGCCATGGAGGCAAATCATCCAGGCCCAGGTACCATATCAAGCTCACCCCTCTCCTCCCAGCCAGAGGATCACTTAGAAGGATGCAGTCCACATCAAAGCACCCCTCCAAGGCTGGACATGCCACATAGGAGACAGGAGAGTCTGGGATTTCTACAACTCTTCCACCTCTCACTGGATGCTCAACTGTAAGATGAAGGCCATGAGACCCATCCCCAGTCTCAGAAGGAAGGCAGCCTGTGCCAAGCTTGAGGAAATTGTAAAACACTATACAAATGCAAAAGAGCATTTTCATTATTCCACCAGGTGAGTTCTTAATAAATGACAAAAGTCCTCAAAGAACAAGCATAGGTTCAGTGAGCATTTCCTATTTCAGCACATATAAACACACTCATCTTGGTGCCCAGTGCCAGCCATGGCCTTAGTCCATATGGCTCTTAGGGCCTTTGCTCAAGATGACCTCTGTAACATTTAGTTATTTTCACTCAGGTCCAAGGAGAACTATCCTCCCCTTGGATGTGTAGACATAACAAACCCTCTACCAAAGTTGGTTTCCATGGAGCTATAGAGCTTCTTCCCCAGGGGAATGTTACTCATTCCAATCAAGTTTATGTTGGGTGTTCCCACATTCTGAACCCAGGCTTCGAAGACTTGCAAAAGGACATGGGTCTCCTGGTTTATCTCAGGCCATCCCAGTGCTACAGAGTCAGTCTGCTGTTTCTCAAGAGCTCACACTGTGGCTCTGGAACCACCAGACAGAAGCTCATGGGAAAGTGTGAAGCACTGCAGCCACCTTGGGTGGGAGTTCAGGGGAGTGATCAAAATATAGCTTCCAGTGGCCTCCAAGGTGGGTTCAAATCTTGGCACAGGTGGTATCTGTTTAATGTCTGCACAGTTCTAGAACATGATCACCTATAAACTAGGATAACATAGTGCCTACTTCATAAGCTTATTGCTAGAATGAAGTGAGATAATGTGTGGTAAGAAGCAGCTCAGTCTTGTTACTGAGCATGTGCCGTGCTTCATGCTTTTGGCGTTCCCTTGCTCACACTAACTGCTCCTAATAAATAATAAAACAAACAATAAATAAACAAATGCCTTCCCGTACCTGGGAAGGTTATGACACCAGTTTCTGTGTTCTTTTAACCCCAACTCATGGGCGGTGTACACGCCCATATGTGCTCACGGGCATAGTCTCTTTGAACTGTACATAACTGTTTATGTGCCATCTATTCCTTCCATTATACTATAAACAACTTCAGCCTTAAAAAAGAAGCACTTCACACAGTGCCTCGCTGAATGTACATGGTTCAATAAGTGGCAATTATTATTCTTTGGAATCACCACCCTACATTCATTCTGTTGCAGAGGCATTTTGTATCTTCTAAATTTATAACATTGAGAGTGTCCCTAGAGATGAAAGGAGCATGCAGGAATACAGACATTTGTCAAAGATGGAGTTGCTCTTCTTTCGGCAAGAAGTAAGATGAGAGTCATTTATTATTCGCTGAATTCAGCCGGAAAATTCAATTAAGGCACTAGAGTTTCTGAGTATGTAATTTCCTTTAGGGAGACAATTCCACAGGTGACGCATACCTTGGGTCATAGGACATACATCCTTTCAAAAGCTAAGTGAGCAAAGAGGAAAATCTTCCTTTGGGTGGCTGAATTTGGGGACGCTGTCTTTTCAGTGTTACCCATACCTTCCCAGAGGAGAAACGTCTGCTGAATAAATGGGAGAACGAACCCCCAAGTCCTAATCCCTGCCTCTGTCAGAAGCAGTGAGAGGAAGTAATGCTGGGTTGGATGTTGGCCTTCAGTCAGAACTGAAGAAGAGCAAAAATGGCTGTCTGTGTTCTTTCCACTTCTGAGATGTTGCTTCTAACCCCATAGGACAAGGCAGCAGTGTAGACAGGAACTGAGGGCGCTGCTGCAGCACCACCTAACAGCAAGTACTTCCCCTCCATCATCACTGACCATTTGCCAGCACACGAAGCAGATCTCATGAGCCCATTTTGTAGATGAAGCAACTAAGACCCGGACTCAAGACTATTCAAGACTAAGAAGTCTAAGCAGGTGAAGATGTGAGGATTCATTCTCTTCTTCTCTCACATCTCCATAGACTTCAGGGGTGCTAGGCTCCAGAGAGGTTTGTGAACTCTTCGTAGTCCCCTGAAAACTGAAGAAAAGTGTCAGAGAGAGAGGTGAATCTGAAGAGTGCAGTAGGCCAAAGCATGGTGTAAACCATCCGCTCTTGTGGCCACATGTCCCTCCACATTCCTCTGTCTCTCAGTTCATTTTCTCTCTCTCTTTTTCTCTCTCTCTCTTTTTCTCTCTCTCTTTTTCTCTCTCTCCCTCTTTCTCTCTCTCTCTCTCTCCCTCCCTCCCTCCAATCTATACTGGCAATATATATGTTCACTGTTGTCAGCACATTCATGAGAATTATCATCTGCCCCTCAGCTCCATAGGACAGACTCAGTTCCACAACTAAATAAATAGGTGTGAGTGGGCATTCACACCTTCTTGTACACTTGGGAGAATTCCGAAAGATTCCCTAGATCTTTCTTGAAAGCATACTTGGCCTCTGCCAGGATTACTCAACGCCACTTGGAAGGGGTGGCTGCTATGTTAGCTGCTACTGGCTCTGTATTCAGAAAGCAAGTCCTTTCATGGGGCTCAGCTGTCCCTCAGGCAGCCAGGGAAGCTCGTCACGCAAAGGCTGAAAATGTGACAACTGTTGCAAACAGTCAGCAGCAGCCCATGGGAGTGACTGAACATTCTCTGGAGTAGCCACTTGGTCAACAGTTAAAGCAGCCTATTATCCAGTTTACACAAAACACCCACCAGCTCCATGGCACCAATTACTAAACATCTCCATTCTTATCAAGCTCATGACATACTGCCACATTGCCTTGCCACTAACTGTAACAACCGTGAACACTTCATTGGCAATCAAAGTATACATAAACCAGGGAAAGGGATAGAAAAATAAAAACTGTCTTCCTGTGCTCTGAAGACCACAATGAAAGACTGCCACGGGGCAAAGCCTAGTAGCACTTCACAACAAACGGCTGCCTCCTTCCAGGGGCAAGAACTCCAAGGCTTTCAGGCACGAAGAGTCAGAGAGAGGGGGTCTGAGAGTCACAGTGACCACACCAAACTCTTCTTAAAAAAGAAGTGCCTGCATGCATTTTCCCAATGAGGAATCTGTCCAAAGGCTTTTGAAAACGCTTTCATGTACAGTATTTTGCTTCCAAAACATTACACGATATTTCTCCAACAAATTTATATGTGTTTCCAGGGAACTCCTGGACCAAAAAAGAAAGAAAACAGTACTTTAGGTAGAAGAATGTCTGGCGACTCTTTTGTGCCAATATATTAATGGACTTTCTCTTATAATGGTTATTATTTCATAGAGCAGCCATAATCACTCCCTCATCCGCAAAGGAAATATATAATCCAGCTGTGGTGGCTCCAGTGGAAATACCACATCTGTGGATCACTGGCAATACTCTGGCACTACTGCACAAATCTCAACAGTCCCAAAGTGTTCTTTTTGTACCCAACATGCACATGGGTACACTTTTCTGAAAGTGTATATGAACTTTGCCAAAACGTCTGACTCCTTTGTATGCTGAAAAGAGGTTTTCAGATTCAGATAACCCACATCCTGAGAAAGAGGCTCTCTTGGAATCTTATTCCCAGGAACCAGCTGCAAGAAGGCCCCAGACCTTTCCAGGATGGTGGCCTGTGCCAGGGCCCTGGTCAATATCAAATAGAGAAGGGGAAAACTGGCACTCTGATTCCTGGGAGGAGGTTCTACCGCGAGGCGGACTGGCTGAGTAGCTGGCCCCTGGTTTTCCACTTAGCAGGGGAACAACTTCCTCAGAGGAAGGCGGCTACTGGTCACCCATCTCTCCCTTCTGAGTATGAAGACAACGGATTTCTGAGCACTGGGTGGTAATATTCCAGAACTCGTCCCCAGCCTGTGTTTAGTCTGTCCCCAAAGCCCAGCAGTAAGCATCTTATTTCTAAGCCAATCTTCCCCAGTCCAAAGCGCGCCCTGGGGGTCTGGATCGACAGTACTATAAAGGCAAAGGCAGAGTCTCTGAGCCTAGACAGACTTTTCTCCCAGAACCCACGGCCTGCGGCTACCGTGCTGGCTTGCCGCTCACCCGGAAGCCCTCGGGGTCCCGTCCACCCCAGACAACAGAGCAAAAAAATAAAATGAAACTGTACTTACTGCTATGGCTTGCAGCCTCTCCTTGTGCAATTCCGCCTCTGCCATCCTGGGAAGGGTACACAGGCAAAGGAAAGAAGAAAAAACACGCTGTAGTCACCCAAGGCAATGACGGGTACCCCGGGGGCCTTAGCTAGAACCCGGGCAGAGCCGCGGGGTGGCCGGGGTCTGCTGGGGCGCCAGCAGAGTCATGCGCACCTCTGGCTGGCAGCTCAGCCTCTGGTCCCCCGCCCGCCTGGCTGAGCCCCAGCGCCGCCGCGAACTGCAGCTCACGGTCGCCGCAGCCGCCGGCCGAGCCAGCCGGGGACGTGGGCCGTGGGCAGCCGCTGGGAGGGCGCGCTCGCCCGCGCTCGTCCTCCGCCCTGACGTCTCGGCGACACGCTCCGCCCCTGGGGTGTGGGGGACCCGCCGCCGCGGCCCCAGGCGGCTCGCGGGCAGGCAAGGGACGGGGCGGGGGTGGGGGGTGCTGCAGACGAGGATAGGGGACGAGCGCGCCTTGGGCACCTGGGGCGCCCGCACCCGGCGAGCCTCTAGGGCGCACAGCTGGCGCGCCTCGCTGGCCACGCGCGCTGGAGCCCAAGCAGAGCGAGGGGCGCCTGTGCCCAACAGATGCCAGTGGAGGGGCCTCTGGCAGGATCCGGGACCTAAGCACGTGCTCTGATGTATGGGCCGTGGCCACTGCACATTGTGAACACCTTCCAGTTCATGCCAGATGCTGGGCTCCACGTGAAGACATTGCCAACAGGGAAGAGCTGCCTGGACCACGTGCTTTAGATGGCAGGGTCCTCAAACATAAAGTCACCTCAGGGCAGGTTATGTCTCCAAATAGGCCACTCTCCGGAGAGGCCAGATGTGGCTTGGACAGCTGAGCATTTTTAGTCCTGGGTTCCTAGCTAGGCAGGGCTTGGTAACATAATCTGCCGAGAAACCCTAGGCCACATATTCAGCCACTCTGAATCTCAGTTTCTTCATCTGAAACCTAAAAATAAAATGGAGGATCACAGAAGTTACCTCACACAGGTAGCCTTAGAAATGAATGAGTATATGAAGGTGCTTTATAAAAGGTGTTGCTGACATCGGTTGCTAATGAGAACCCTGTGACATTGCCTCCGAAACCTCAGAGGCTTTTCTATACACAAAGTAGGCTCTGGTCACTAAAATACTTTACCTATTCTTTATCCAAATAGGATACCGTACATTTAAGTGGATCTTTTATGACAGTTGCTGGGTAGGATATGAGAGGTATATAAAGCCTAATCCAAAAGAAAACGAATGCTAGAAACAAACAAAATACCTCTAAACATATAGGGTGGACCTCCTAGAATTCTCAACATGTATAAGAAAACTTTCCTCCACAAAATAAAATGAAACCAGTTTCACTGCAATAAAAAAACCAATGTGACCTTTTTCAATTCACAATGATTCTATTAATGCAGGATTTAGGAAGGTATTTTAAAAAGATGTATGCATCAAATTTCTCCAAATACCAATTTCTTTCCATTCAGCTAATTTGCCCTTTCAACTTTCACAGGAATTTTACCTGTTTTTTGATGACCAATCATGGCTCAGACCGAGGATGGACACATTTGGGTGTGGATGCAACTGTTTGCACCGCAAAGCCAGGCCAGTGCCCGGTTTGACATCCTAGTGGGGTAGATCAGAAACTTCTACTTTCTGGTTAAGACCCAACATTTTCGTAAAATGCTTCATTTTTCTTCATTTCTAGCATAAGCTCCCATAGGACAAGTTATTGGCAGCAAATAAAGCTGTTATTAATCCTGTAGAGCAACTGTGTAACCAACAAAAGCAGAGACTACCAAGATAAGGACCAAGACCAGAGAGGCCGGCAGCTCAGTCAAAGTCCCAGACCTGGGATTTAAACTCAAAGCAAACCTTGCAGAGCCCATGTTTCTAGTCACTAAACACCATGCTCAGTTGGTGTGATGGATTGCAGCAGGCTCCAGTCATAAACAAGTGAACAAGAAATGGTCCTTTCCCCCAGGTATATAGGTATCAAAAAGGAATGATGAAGCACAACAATATGAATCTAGTGAATGTCACTAAAGTCCATACCTCAAAGTGATTAAAATAGTGTATTTTGTACAATGTTTATATAACCACAATAAAATGTTAACAGCATTTAACATTCTTTAAAGTTTGGTAAGGGGAGAGAGAGATGGAAAAGGGCCTGAGCACCCTTTTAAAGTGATCAACTGGAAGGATCTGAACTTCAGAATACAAGAGTCAGGGTCAGGCCACATATTTCACTGACATCTACTTAACAATTACAGCTAAAGAACTGAGAATAGTCAGGATGAGAAAATACAGTAAGAAGGGAGAAACCTCAGCAAAGGAGTCCGATAGCATCATCTGAGAAGTAGGTGGAAAAATCAGGAGAGATTTGTACCAAAAGCCATAACAAGAGGACAGGGAACATCAGGAGGGTCACAAGCTTCTCAGTGGTTGAGGAAGATGCAGACTAAGTAGAGACCATTGGCTTCAGCAGTGAGGAAGCCGGGTCACTTTGGAGGGCACTCATGTGCTGTGTCCAGAGGGTGAGCTGGAAAGTACTCAGGAGTGTTAAGAAAGGAATGAGAGGTGGGGAAGGATCATCCAGGAGTACAAACTTTCCTCTTGTCAGCTCTCTGGATGTGAATGATAAAGGTGGGAAACAGGAAGGAGCCTATGGGAAGCAGAGCCTAGCAGAAGGGCTTTCCAGTCGAGTGAGACTTGAATGTTTAGGGGTCAAAAGGAGGACACATGAAGAAAGTGAAGCTAAAGACACAGTGAAAGGGAAGATAAACATTAGGCAAAGTCTTGGGTTAGAACGAAGGTACTGAGATTAACATCACTGGTTTGTTGAGCCTAGAAAAGAAAGAAGAATGAAATGGGGCACAAGGATGAGGTTGGCAATGACAAGAATGAATTTGAGTTGAAGTCTTGATAGACAGTGGTTGAATGAGTTTGCATCTGTTGCCCTGGTTTTCCCGGTTGAAGGAATCATTAGCTGAAGCTGATGGAGGTAGGTGTGGTCCTTCAGAAGGATGGAATGGTTTGTAAAGGACAGTGGGAAGTAGGGAAGACTGATACATGGCTCCTAACTAGAGATCTCCATCAGAATCATGTGAATACATGCATAGAATTAAATTTCTACAAGGTGAGGCAGGGCTAGAGATGGGCTTAGAGTCATTGTGCTAATGGAATTTAATAGGAATACACCAAAGACTCATGACCAATAGTACTTCCTCAGTGGTTTTTAAGTGTGCTTGATATCCATAAGCAATGGTTTTTACTCAGAGTTGAGGGTTATAAAAACAGATATGGCAAAAAGTCAAAGAAAATTAAAAATTCAGAATGCTAGGCACTGGGGTTTTGTATAGTTAGGAAGAATAGCAGACTTAGGTTTGTTTTTTTTTTGTCTTTGTCTTTTTTTTTCTGAACACTTGTGAACCCCTTTTCCCTTTTTATTTTTGGAAAATTCTCACATTATAAATGATAATGAGAAATAGCGCCACATCCCATCATAGAAGCTGAGAAATGTCAGACATTTGTATTTTAGAGAATTTTTTCAGTCTGGTAGCTTACCTGGTCTTTCCCATTGCCCAAGTCTCCTTCTTTAGACTTTCCATCTATACTATGAGCTACTGAATACAATGTCAGTTCATTCTTTTTTTGCCTCTATCAGCTGGAATCCAGTTCTATTGGCTGTGGCTAAAGACCCTAAATGAAACAGGAAGATGCATGAAATGAATGACTAAGGCTTGGCCAAAAAGTAGAGGGAAAATATTTTCCCTTTCTACACTTCTCCCTTCAAAAAATCTAAGTTTTAGCATTTTTAAATAATCAAACCCTTTAAAAACACAGATAGAACCTAAATTATGCCACTTCTTTAACAAACTTGTTTTGTAGCTATTCCATACTAGACATCAGACTACCAAGGATTAAGAGTCTAGTGCTACAACTATATTGGTGACTATTGTCTTCCTTAAATTTAAAATCTGGAACAATGCATTACAATGATGCACAACGTGTGTCACAAATCACTAGTTCTTGCAGGGATATTGCATTTTGTTGCATAAACACCATTCTGACAGTTTAATGGTTTTTCTGATAGATGCTGGCCACACTGCAAAGCATTCTACAGAGAGAATACAGAATGCTAGATATGTAAAATAAATGTTTTGTTAATAAAATTTTTCAGAATCTGTTTTAAGACCTGAGTCCTTTGGGAACCACAAATTATAGCCTATTCCTTTGTGGGGGAAAAAAGAGTTCTGTAAAGGGAGAGAAATGACTTGCTGAAGCCCATAGTATGAGTAGTAAAAGCTAAAGTCTTGTTGAGCAGCAGCTAGGAGTATGAAATTTCTCAGCAACCTAAAGCTTTCCATTGACAAAAGTGATATTGAAAGAAATGTCAGCGTCCCCAAAATATTTTTATTGGCTCTTTTGCATGGCATTATTTGACCATATATGGCCATTTAAAAACATATGTGATTGCTTCCGTTAGAATCAAATGAAAAAGAACAGTGCTTGGGGTTCTCTTGGATCCTGCAGTTATCGGTGCTTTGGAACAGTTGATGGGACTTCAGGTATGTGCTGTTTTTCTCTATGAGATCCAAACGCTAGATCCATATGGGGAGTTTCCATGAGGCAAGAAGATAGAGAAAGAAGTTAGCAAGAATGCCAATGTGGGAAATAAACTAGGCTGCATGTTGCTTAAGGTATATGTTGATTAAGATCTCTGTGTAGCAGATTCAAAATGAGCAAGCAGAAATCCATCTAAAAATGAACATTAGTATTTCAGTAGGATGATTTCCTTTTCTCTTGGTTGGCTTTGGCAATGTCACTCGACCAATGTAAGTTTCTGGAGAGTACGGGTGGTACAAGGAGAATGTACAGGAATTAGAGCTGGATGCTTTAGAGATTATTTTACAGTTACCTTACTGTGATGCTCTGGGTAAAACACATAATAGATCAGAACTGCAATGTCCTTAGTAGTAAGAAGGAAATAAAAATATGTGATGTCCATTCTCACTGGGTTGCCATATCTGATGAGTTTAGGGATAACACTGTGTTATTCAAGTGTTTGTTCAGTATAGTCTTGTTAATGATAAGTTTTGAAAAATGCAATTGGAAGTGGGAGATGAGTGTGACACAGGAAAGTTGAGCTCTGAAGACAAGTTAGAATCTCAGCCCTCTTACAAGCACATTGTCAGAAATAAGGACAAGTGATATTAAAGTTCTTGTGGTAGGCCACAGTGGGTACTCCAGAAATGATGTGTCCTAATCACTTGACTCCATTGTTGCTTCATTAAAAGTGCCATAGACTAAATTAAGGGAATGATTTGATTTTATCTACCCTTTAATGTAGTTTTTTTAATAAAAGAAGTGAGCTATCAATATTTTAAAATCTCTCACATTAGTAGGCATTTCTCTTTTGCATTCTTTAGAGGGGAGAGTTCAAGTCTGGGTCATTTATTGCCTAGAAATTTTGTTACCATATCCTTCTTATCCTTCTTTAAATGATTCATAGACACCTACAGTTTTAAGAGTGGGCCAATTTAATAATTATAAATAAGAAGGAATTAGAATAGAATTCTTCAGAGGGGATGAATTAAATCCTTGGAGAAGATGCAAGAAAAAGTTTAATTTTTAACAGAGGAGGTGAGCCGCTCCCAGCACACAAGAGGAGGCTTCCAGGGCACCATACCATCCCTGCCAGCACAAAGGAGGTGAGCAGCATGGGCACCAGCAGCACCCCCCACCCCCATCATTGAAATGAGAAGACACGTAAACAAGTCTCAAAACCAGACTTCCAGATCACCTAAAACAACCCCAAAGGGAAATGAGAGGGAACACTGTGATACTCAACCACCTGGACTCCCTGGACTGGCCACAAAAGCGGATCTGGAATAAATGAAATCAGAAATCATTTCTCAGATAACAACAGAGATTGTGCCCACAGTGCAAGACATGATTAATAAATCTAGAGAGGACAGATAAAAAAATAGAGGAGCTGAGGAATATGATGGAATCCCAACATAGGAAACAAATGGAATCCATAAAACAGATGCAAACAGATTTCCAGGAGATTAA
>NW_004624758.1:1774710-1803522 GCF_000247695.1 Heterocephalus glaber
CAAAGCTCGTACAAGAAAGGAAATTATAAAGATCAGAGCAGAAATCAATGCAATGGAGACTAAGAGAATGATACAAAAAATTAATGAATCAAAGAGTTGGTTTTTCAAAAGAGTAAATAAAATCGATAAACCTTTAGCCAACCTTATCCAAAAAAGGAAAGAAAAGGCTGAAATCCATGCAAGTAAGAATGAAAAAGGTGATGTCACAACAGACCCTGCAGAAATCCAGAGGTTCATCAATACCTACTTTGAGAACCTGTACCCTAATAAAAAGGAGAACAGAAGAAATGGACAGATTCCTGGATACACACAAATTGCCAAAGTTAAATTAAGAAGATATAGAAATTCTAAACACCCCAATTACAATGAGTGAAATTGAATATGTAATAAAAAATTTACCAACAAAGAAAAGCCCAGGTCCTGACGGCTTCACTATTGAGTTCTATAATACCTTTACAGAGGAACTATCGCTATTACTCTTTAATCTCAATCTTGTTAGTGTATTGATTAGTATTTTTCTGATTCTAGTGTTGCACACCTTTCCTTGTGCTGTACTGGCTATTTATCATCTTCTTGTGTCAACTTTTTAATTGGGTTGTCTATTAATGAGCTATAAGAGTTCTTTATATATTCTGGTCATAGGTTATATGCATTATAAATATGGTCTGTTTAAGGACTACTTTTCATTTTCTTAACAATGTCGTTTAAAGTTCTAAATTTTGATGGAATCTCATTTGTCAATTTTTTTCTTTTTTACATCATGTTTTTTATATCCAAGGAAATTCTTGCCTACCCTGAGTTCACAAACATTTTCCCTTATAATTTCTTCTTAAAGTTTTATACTTTTAGGCTTTCATATTTAGGTTCACAGATCCTTTCAAGTTATTTTTATGTATAGAAATAAAGGGTTGAGGTTAATTTTTTATATATGGATACCAGGGGTTCTAGTGCCATTTTCTGAAAACACTATCTTTTCTTCTGCTCTTGAATTGAGCTTATGTTCTATAAAATGTTACTGTTAAATAATCTTTCAAAACTCAGTGGACCATATATGTGTGGTTCTATTTCTAGATTCTCTGTTTTATTCAAATAATCTGTATGTCTTTCCTTTCACCAACACAGCCTTGATTACTGTGACTTTAGAGAAAGTCTTAAAATTAGGCACTAAATGTCTTCCAACACTGTTTTTTTTTCTTTTTACTTTTCTGGGTCCTTTGTATGCCTATGTAACTTTTAAATTTCAATATCCAATTCTTCATTTATAGCAAGTGTACACAGACCTGAATTTTTATATTTACCTTGTGTTTTCTAATCCTGCTAAATTCAAATACAAGTTCTAGGGGCTCCTAGAGATTTCTTAGTATTTTCTCTGTAGATGATCACTTCATCTACATATAAAGATTTTGCTTCCACCTTGCCAATCCTATCCTAATTGTGTCATTTTATTCCCAGACTATTTTTGTTTGGGCCTATGTTTCAAAGTTTAATGGACAGATGAAGAGTAGGCACATCTGCCCTTGTTCCCCACCTTAGGGAGAAAGCACTGTATCTTCTCCATTCATATAAGGCGTTTTTGCTGGAAGTATGGAGTACATGTCTTTGATCTGTTGAAAAGGTTCTGTTCTACTTCTAGTCTCCTGATAGCTTTTTACCATGAATAGCTGTAGAATTTAGTCCAATACTTTTTCTCCAACTAGTGACAGGATCATATGGCTTTTTCCTTTCCTCTGTTAAAATGATGATTTTTGGGGGTGGATTTTCCAATGCTGAACCAACACTGCCATCCCTATAACAAAACCACTTTCTACATACTGCCAGATCTGACTTCTAATAGTTTTTGTTAAGCAAATTTCTATCTATGTTCATACTTTTTTCTTCTATTATCTTTACCCAGTTTTAGTATCAGCACAATGTTGATTTCATAAAATGAGGGGAGAAGTGTTCTTTTTTTGTTTTGCTTTAAATGTTTGATATAATTTATCAGTTAAAATGTATACAAGCCTGTTGCTGTCATATAGGTAGGTTTTCAAGCTAGGAATGTACTTTGTTTAACAGGTGCTATTCAAATTTTGTATTTCCTCCAGAGTCAGTTTCATTAATTTGTCTTCCAAGGTACTTCTTAGAAGTTGTCAAATTTATTTCAAAAAAGATTTTTGTAATATGCTTTCTATATCCTTTGAAATTCTGTAAAATCTGTGGTAATGTCTTCTAGATCTTGACATTATAATTTTTAAAATGTATAATTGATATCATGTAATAGGAAGAAAAATTCTAAAGGAGCAGGGGAAGTAGGAGGGGTAGGGGAATGGAAAGAAGGGAAAAGAAAATATATGAGAAAAGGAAAAAAATGGAAGCAAAGTGTTTGCAAATAGGGAAGGGTGGAGGGGGTGAAAGGAGGGCAGGGGAAGGGGGAAAAAATAAGAACCAAGATACATCATGTAACGTTACAAGATCCCAATGATGAATGTGACTGTATTTTATACCTAAAATGTACCAATGAACTTGATGTGGGGGGAGAAAAAGTTTAATTTTTCAGTATTTAGGAAAGAGCTACATGCCTACATATTAAGAGTCCTCTGTGGTGCAGTTGATTCCAGGTTTGAGTGTGAACTAGCTATGAGCTAGAAGAGGCTTTGGGGAAGACAAGTCCTATGCCAGCCTGGTGATCTGATGCCAGTGGACGCAGTTGAGTCACTGGCTTCACAGAGAGCTTACAGGCCAGTCTAGTTTGCCTTAGCACAATGACCACGATGTGCCCTGTCAGCATGGAATCCCTTTTTGTAGTGTGCCCCATCAACACTTTCATTGTTAACTATGATTTGATAATGCTATGCACATTCTGCCGGTCAGCACTGCTGACCAGTGCTAGGTTGGCAGTGGAGAGAGGATGGCCTATGAACTAAATCCTGTCTACCCCAGTTGCTGGGGAACAAACAATGAAATTGGAAAAACTTATCTTCTGCTCCCACCATCAATGGATGCTGTACCCTTCTGGTGCCCTTTGAAGTTCAGAGGCTTCCACCCTGTATGCCCACCCTTACCTACCTTCCACATCCTGGCAAGATGGAGCCCATTTCACTAAGAGGTAAGAGTTGTCTAGTCTCAAAAATTGCTCCTTAATGTGTGAGCCTCCCATCTGGGGGCTTTTGGAGAAACTGCCTTTCCCCAAAGCATCACAGGTAAGGTAGAAAGACTAAAAGACAAAGGAAAAAAATGTAGGTCTTAATCCTAACTCTACCACTTACTGTATAACCTCATACAATTCACTTAACTGCTCTGAGCTGAGCTTTCTTATTTGTAAATCAGGGATAAAATTTCTGTGTGTAAATTGGGAACAGAGACCTCTCCCTACCGTTATAGGATTCTCGTTAGAACTGAAGGAGTTCATTGATGAGGAAGTGCTTTGTAAATTGTACGTGCTATGTGCAAGACTATAGCAAAAGACAAAACTGCCAAGTTAGGGACTTAGGGACATGATGAATGCCCAGTGGGGATGGGTTTGTGGGACCGCATAGGCTCGGCTCAGCAGAAAAAAAGCTTGTCGCTATATGACACAAAAGGTACTTCCAACTTTTCAATGCATTTCTAAGAGAATTGAAACAGTAAATAAAAATGATCAAGGTTACTTTGGGCTTTCTTTGACTCCTTGATGTTCCATAGGGGCTCAAGTGATTTTTCTTCAAGGATTCTGAAGACAGCCCCACCCTATGATCTCTATGTTTAATTAGCTCAGGTAAATGCAAAAAAGGGTATAGTGATCTGAGGATGAGATGGGAGAAACAGAAAGGAGAAAGAAAACAGAAAAACTGGGATCTTTTTTGGGTTGGCTATGTGTGGGCCAAATCCACATTTGAATGCTGCTTGCTCTGTGTTTGTGTCCATGTGTTCTGTCTGCATTCATTCAGAGCTAAATTTATCCCACTAGAGAGGAAAGCATGCTTGAGGAGGTGGAGTGGAAGGAGTAGACACAAAGGCGGCTGCCTGACATGGAGCCAGAAGCTGGATGGATGGAGCTCCCTGGAAGAAAAATGTGGGAGCCAGTAGGAGAAGGGAGCTACTAGGAGACATGGATTCTGGGCTTGCTTGACAAAGGAAGGTGTTTTCAGCATGTCTTCAGTGCCCTTCCATTCAGAGAAAGGTGTGAGCAGGAACCAAACTTCAGAGCTTGTACATTAGGGAAAGCAGTGCCCTGACTCCCATGAGCTTCCCCAATCTGACCCAACCACTCAGGAAGTGAAGACTCCCAGCTCACCAGACTTCCTCAGGAACCTCAGTGTTTGTTCCCTTGGAGAGAAGAAGAGGCAGCTTTCAGGGCCACACCACTTCTAATGCAAAGCTGAGTTTGCTTTCTATTGCCCCTTTTCCCCAAGAACAAGAACTATCAGCCTTGAAAACTAGAGATCAAAAATGCCAGCCCAAATCAGCCTACCCTTGCCTTACTCTTAGCTGCCTTACAGAGTAGCCACCTAGCAAGAAAATAGTGATGGCAGGTAAGGCAAGGATAGGCTGATTGGGGCTGCCATTTTTGACCTCTAGTTTTCAAAGGTGATTATTTTCTGTTTAGGTCTTATTTTGAGAGAAACACAGTGGGTGTCTTAAAAGTGGTTTCTCTGCTAGGACAGCACCTCTGGGCACAGGGTGGAGGAAAGAGAGGATAATGTATGCCACCAGCAGGGTGGGAGTAAGTGCTGTGCATGAGCTGAACAGAGGATGATTGATGTTGCCTGTGCTGGGCCCCAAGTGCCTTCTGTTGATCCTTCATGGCCTCTGTCTTCTCTCTCAAGTTACTGGCTTTCCCCATCTAATTCCATACCTCTTATCCACCCCAAACCCAGCCATTGTTATGTCATCTTTCAAGCAGGTGCATTATTGCAATTGAGGCTGCTTTTCTTGTGGCCAGAGTTCCCTGATGGAGTTGAAGACCACCCATAGAACAGGATGTCCCTTTCTATCTGGGGTTCATTGCTGTATGAAACTTCCTCCCCTTTGTTAGCACAGGAGGAGGGAAGATTCTTAGAGTTCTGAGATGGCTGTCCTTTGTTTTATGCTCAGCTAAGTCACACAGCATATTGCCAGAGCTTTTCCCTGTGTTTGGCCTCCCATACCGACTACTCCTCCCCAGAGAACTTGACACCTTCTTCATCTGTTTGTCCCACTCCAAATTTGGTGCTTTTTCATACTATAAGCTATGTCTGGAATGCAGCCTTCCCCTTCCTCTTCTAACTTTCCAAGTCTCCTCTTGTTAACTTCACAGGGTTTCAGAAATCCCACCCCCTCAGGGTATGCCTGTCAGTCTCTTGGGAAAAGAAGTGGCTATCCCTCCCAATTCCTCACATAGTGTGTGACTTGCAAATGGATTCCTTGCCTTGTCACTCTTTCAGTTAACTTTAAAAGTCATAAAGATCTTGCTAGATTAACCTGCTGTCCCACAAGACACCACCATGGCTGTTGGTCTGTAATAAAGCTACTTAATTAAGCTGGGAGGAAGCATGGATAGGACAAACCTGGCCATGCACCCCAGATCTACCACTTACCTACCTTAAGAAACTGACTTCTCTGAACTTAAATTGCTCACTGTGTAAAATGGGAATGATAATAGGATTCATTTCATAAGATTTTTGGGACAACCAAATGAGGCAATGTATCCAAAGCTGGCATATTGCAGGTACTCAACAAATTCAATTTTATAATTATACATATAGTAATACTTGTTGATTGCATATCTATATCACACTGGACATGTTTCCATGTCTGTGTGCCTATGTTCCAGTGAAAGCTCCAGAATGGTTTATTCAGCCCAGCACTAGGTGTATCCAGTTGTACCGACATAGCCCTTTAGCCTAGACCAGTATTTGCTCATGAGTGCTCTTTACTCTGGCTAACCTGGCCATTACCTCTCACCTGTGGAGTTTGTAATCCATGGTCTTCTTTTGATGCCATGCAAACTCTTTGTAACATTTTGGCTATGCCAAATTCCATATTTATCATGAGAGGCTGAGAAGACAAAAGTTCAAAGTGTTCTACTTTGGGTTTTGCTGCCATTTAGAATACAGATTCTGAGCTTTGGGAGAGGACAGGTTACAGAATCCTTTTTTAGAATCTGGCAAGAATAGTGGATGCTTTTCCAGAACAAATGCACATGAATATAGCATTTTGTGTATAATTTCTGAGGCTTCAGAAACTCCTTGAATTGTTTCAAATACAGTCTTAGAAGGCCCAAAAACTTCTAATATTATAAAAAAAGTCTCTACTCTGGAACTCAAGAGTAGCAGAAGAAGCAAGAGAGACAAGAGAGTGGATTTATCTCCAAGAGCCAGGAAGCTCACCCGGGTTATTAATGTGAGAGTACCAGAATTCTAGGAAACTCCGGCTTGACCCTGTAGCCCTAGATCTAGCCAACCAATGCTGCCTGAGCAGTCCAGTCCTTTTTTGCATTCCAAGAGCTACTGTTCTCTTGTTCCTACTTCCAGCTACTTGCAGAGAAAAGATACAAGAAAAGGTCTAATGAATCTCCTCCCTGGAGTAGGTCACCTCCATAGTCATTCTTCTGATTCATTACCTACCCAGCATGTAGCCCTTGAGGATGGCCTTTTCCCAGTCTTCCCCAGAAGGTATCTAGTTTATATCTATGTACGTACATGAAGGATCCTTTCAATCCATCCTTGCCACCTAGGATTATCTTGAAACTGCTTTTTTTTCCAAGTGGAAACAAAAGCAAAATAAAAACATATTATCAGGACCCTGCATCTCACACTCAGTTAAATAAAACACAGAACAACAATGAAACACATGGCTTGTCCACATCACCTTCCAACAGCATAGATTCTGCCTTTTTATGCGCCATGATGAATATCCTCCAACACTCAAAATCCACTTTCTAGTGGCCTGCTCAGCTCTCTCAGAAGGCTGCTGTTGGGCCTTCCAAACTTCCAGTTTGGAACTTTTCAGCCCGAATCTGAGCTTAATCCAAAACCTCTGGATTCTTAGCTTCCAAGGAAAATAGTCTGTCACTGAATTAAAGACACTGTTAGGTTGGTTTTAGCCAGAACAAATGGGGCTGGCTTTTCATTAATGGGGCAGCAGGCCTTCCAAGGTGGTGACCCAGTGAGGCAGGCAACAAATGAGTGTCTAGTTTCAAACCCCAGCACCTGCAGACTTCAGAGCAGATTTCACGCTTGCTCTCTGGGCAAATAAAATTCTAAATTTGATAATCTCATTATTTAAAAAACATTGCAACAGCTCCAGCCCATGGAGAAAACATTTACTTGGTAAAAATATGACTGTTGATGGGGAAAAATGGGTAAAGGAACACATTTGCCATTTTACTTTAACAGGAGTACAAAGTAGTATTTTTATGAGTTGTAAGCAAGAGACAAATTGACTCAAGTAAAAACTTGAAAACTTGCAAATGTCTTTCTAATTTAAAGTCTGAATTGAGAATTAGAGTTAAAATTTTGTTTGTTTGTTTGTTTGTTTTGGTACCAAGGATCAAACTCAAGACCTTGTGCTTGTGACGTAGGCACAGGCGCCACTGAGCTAAATCCCCAGCAAAAGTTTCTTTTTAATTTAATAAACACATAGTGTTTATGTCCTTGAATCCATTCTAACTTCTTTATAAATATTAACTAACATAAGCTTCATAAGAAACCTATGAAGACCACTATTATTATCTTGGAGATTTTACAAAGAAAGAAACTGAGTCACACAACTTCTAAGTGGCAGATGCAATAATATCAGATAAGCTTGTTGTTTGAAGGAAGTGTCGAAGCTTCAGCCAGAGGCCCGGCATTCCATCTGTAAGTGAGCACAGATCCCTGGGAGCAGCTGTGTGGCCCAGACCAGCAAGACTGCAGGTGGATCCCAGCCAGGGCTCCACCCCAACCCCAGAGACTCCTGCACACCCTCCCAAGCCAAAGGCTTGCCCAGAAAAGAACTGCACAAGTCCACAAGCTTCAGCCAGAGACTCACCATTCCATCGGCCACAGCCAGGGACCCACCTGGAAAAGAGCTACACAGGCACACAAGCAATACCTAGAGGCTCACCCCAATACCATTGATAAGTTCATGGAGACCCTAGCCAAAGCCTGTGCAGTCAAAAGGAACTGGGGTGCACAACCCCCAACCAAAGGCCCTCCCAGATAACAGCTACATAGGGGCCCCAGCAAGAGGCATGCCTAGATACCATCCCAGGTGTGCACAGGCCCCAGCTAGAAGCCCACCCAGATGACAGGTCAGCTCAGGGATTCAGAAGGCCACCACTCTGAACCCAGGAATTAGTGTACTGGTGAGCAGCAGAGTAAAGGCTGCTCAGTGGCTTCCTGAGAATTCAAGACCACTGGGTGAGCAAAACGTCACTTTGACAAAAGCACAGCAGGCTGCATCTGTTGAAATGAGAAGACAAATAAATAAGTCTCAAAACCAGACTTCCAGATCACCTAAGGCAACCCCAAAGGGCAATGAGGTGGAACAATTTGATAATCATCTGGACTTCCTGGCAATGAAAAAGGGCCTGGAAAAAATGAAATCAGAAATAATTTCTCAGATAACAGCAGAGATTGTGCCCATAATACAAGACATGATTAATAAATCTAGAGTGGACACAGATTAAAAAAATAGAGCTGAGGAACATGATGGAATCCCAACATAGGAAACAAATGGAATCCATAAAACAGATACAAACAGATTTCCAGGAGATTAAAAACTCCATTGCAAGTCTATGCAGCAGAATTAGCCAATGCAAGGATAGAATTTCAGATATAGAAGATAGGATTGCAATTAGTGACTAGGAAAAGAAAAATTTCTTAAAAATAGTAAGGGACCATGAGAAATCAATCCAGAAGTTGCTAGATGATGCAAAGAAGAATAACATCAGAGTGATCAGAGTCAAGGAAGAAACAAGAGAGAGTGCAGATGACATAAAAAACCGTTCACAGAAGTGATGGCAGAAAACTTCCCAAGCAGGGAAAAAGAACTTGACATACAGATGAGTGATGCATATAGGATTCCAACTAGCCTTGATCAAAAAAAACCTACACATAGGCATTTAAAATTCCAGAAACCCAACAGAAGAACAAAATTTTATAAGCAGTTAGAGAAAAAAAACAAATCACATACAAAGGAAAGCCCATCAGAATCACAGCAGATTCTCAACACAAGCCCACAAGGCAAGAAGAGCATGGAGTGACATATTTCAAGCCCTAAAGGAAAACAACCTCCAAGCCAATTGATGTACCCTGCAAAATTATCTTTCAAAATTGATGGAGAAATAAGATACTTTCATGAAGGAAGTGTCTTTGGGAGATTAAATGTTGGGAACATTTAAGCGGTAATGTAGAAATATGCATTTAAGCAGTATTGTAGAAACATGCATTTTAAAAAGGTAAAAGTAATCCTTTCCCCTTTAAAGTATTTAGAATACTTTTCCTAAGGGAGAAGATCTTGGGGAACAACCATAAAGATAACAGTCAACTGGGCTAACTTCTTCCATTATGTCTTCCTTTCTTCATTTTCTTCTTCCATCTATCCCTGCCTTTGTTTTGTTCTTCCTTCATCCCTTTCTTCTCTCTTTCCTTCCTGCTTTCTCCTTCCCCCTGCCTTTCCCCTAATTCTTCTTTCCCTCTTTCCCTCCCTCCCTTACTCCTTCCATCTCTCATCCTGGTACATGTATTGTTTTCATGCTTTGAGTGAGGCATTGTCCCTTGCACTGGAGATCAGCTACCTTTTTATCCTACAGTCCAGGGAAGGGAGAGAGAAACACTGAAAGCAGGAGAATCTTCACTGTAACTTGAAAATGTCACAGAGGGAAAGAGTGGCATGGGGTGCAGGCTTAGGTGTGAGAAGATGCTGCACCAGAGAATAACCAAGGGAGGATTCTGTAGGATTCATGTGAGATCCATGAAATGATGTGGTAATAGTAGGCAGAATAATGGGTCCTAAAGAGCCCCACATCCTAATCCCTGGAACATGTAAATATGTTACCCTCCCTGGCAAAAGGGACTTCCAGGATGTAGTACAAGGTGGGCAGAGGACAGGTGCAGGCTGATGGAACTAGTGCATAGACTTTTGTCTCCCTCCCTCCATCTATTCTTCCTTTCTTCATTCTTTCCCTCCTTCTTTCCTTCCAAGTATCCCAGAGAGGCCACAAAACACATAGGAGAACAGACTCCTTGGGTTCAAACTGCAGCCCCGCTCCTTACAAAGAGAGCTGTAAACTCAGAGAAATTACAACATTTCACTCACATTGGTTCCTTCAATCACAAAATGAAGTTAAGAATGTTTAACCTATATTAGTATTTTGAGGGTAAAAGGAGATAATCCATATAAAGCCCTTGGCACAGTGCCTAGCACTCTCATAAAAGTTTATTAGCAGCATTCTAACAAAAGGACCCAGGGGAAGTAGCTAAAAGAACTGGAACCAGGAAGCTCTGAGGTCCAATACCAGCTCCACATTTATCAGGGGGTATCTAATCTCTCTGCTCCTCAAAGTCCTCCTTTACAATGAGGATAATAATGGTACACTATCTACCTTTTGGGTACGTGAGAAGAGCTGTGTTGGCTTTTATTATTCTAGTGATGAGGAGGACATGTATTTTTTAAAAAAACATAATTAGCATTGACCCTAGACTTTAAGAATCTAAAATATGAAGTAAAAACCTAAAGAATAGATCCACTATGTAGAAAGTCAGAATCTTTGTAATCAGCTATTTAAATAAAGATACACAAAGAGCCCTTCAGCTGTGCCTTCAGGTGATATCATGATGCTGTGGACTATCCGCTCTCTACCCAGATTGAAGATCTTTCTTTACAGCCTGAACCTTGGGGAGGGCTCCTTTGAGGATATCACAATGAGTTTGCAAGAAGATGCCCCTGAGAATTACTATCCACTGCCTGTCGGTGGCTCTACTTCTAATCATCCACCCCCTCCTTTGCACATTTTGGCTGTGGGCTTGAGTTGTTAGACCTGGACCAAATGAAGACCCAAGGATTTTGGCATTTAATCATGTTTGGAAACCATTCAAGTCATTTGTGCCAAAAACAGGGATGACAATACTGTTCTTTCTTGGCAGGGTCATTGACTCAGCAGTTTGACACACACACAAATGGGCCTTTTATGGGCAAAGGATGACTCTGAGCTACACAATCTTAAGAGCTAAGTATGTAGCATTTCCTTAAACACTTTCCAAAAGGACTCCCGAGGACAGTGATGAATGTACACTTGACGAATCTTATCAGAAAAATCACAGAAAGCCTGCATGTATCTCCTCCCAGGGTTTAACCATCTCAAGAGGGGTGGGAGAAGATTCTGGATACTGTGTGGCATTAAGCTTGTGATAGGCTCAGTGTTACCAGGAACCATATGGCCTCCATCACAATCAGCCACTGTGCTGACACCAAGCCCCCAACCAAGTTGTGAGTTACATCTCTTGGGCCCACAGTTTTCCTCACACGAGAGTCCCTTGAACTCTGGTTGTCCACAGTGTGGACTACAGACAGCAGGAACATCACCTAGAGACTTAGAAATGCAGATTCTTAGTCCACAGAATTGGATTCTGTAGTTTTACAAGGTCCTAAAGTGATCTGTGTGCACATTCAAGTTTGAGAAGCATTGATCTAGAGGCTATTGGGTCTCCATTGTGACTGCATATTAGCCCTTTAACTGTGGATGCTTTAAAATTATACCTTTGCCCGAGACTCATTTTAAACTTAGATACCAGGTGAATTTTATGCATTCCAAAGTATAAAATGAGGGGCTTATTTAATTTAGGACTTTGGAAACAGACAAGAATCAGCATACTCTGAGAAACTATAATGAGTTTTTCACCAGTTACTTTGGGCATCCTATATGAGACTATTTAGATGCATAGTTGTTCCTAATTTTATACTACACAGATATGAATCCTGAGTGGCCACATTCCTTCCTCATTAATACCTAGCCAGTTATCTACCAACAGAAGGCCCCAGCTTTAGTCTAAATTCCAGTTAGTGGTTTCACATGATCCCTGACTCAGAATTTTATTCTTTCCTGTTACTATTCACCCACCCAAATATCTAGCCACTCATCATCCATCCATCTATCTACCTACCTATCTACCCATCCTATCCCATTCTATCCCATTCATCAACCTACCTACCTTTCCACTGACTCATTTTCAACACCTTCCATTATGGGCACTGGGACTGAGGTTGTCAAGTTGAATAAGGAAGAACTTTAAAGGAGTGAAACATTAACATTGACTGAAAACATTAACATTGACTGAAACATTAACAGACCTTTAATGAACAATGCATGCAATTCTGTGATAAGGTTGAGTCCAAAATGTGGTAGGGGCATGGAAGAGGAAGATAGTTCTTGGGATCTAGAGTTCCTGCCAGGAATGCTTCTTAGAGGAGATGAAATAAGAACTGAATCTCAAAGGATGCACCAAATCTCAGTAGGTACGTAGACACTGCAAAGGCCAGCAGGCATGAAGGAATGCACTGTAAGGGGGACTTTGGAAGCCATCCTGTTCTGGAGAGGATATGTGGGGTAAAGGACGTAAGGAAGGGAACTGAGGACATGAGGCAGGTTCTAGTCCCAGCCTCATTCAGCATATCAGATGTTCCCCTGTAGGGAACCACTGAAGGGAGCTCTCAAGGGTGTAAGCAGGGAAGTTACTTTGGAAAGATCAATGGGGCTACTTCACTGAGAATGAATTGCAGTGTGAACACTATAGGCAGGGAGACTATTTTAATTGTATAGTCAAGAGAAGTAAGATCTTGAATTGAAAATAATAATTATAAAAACTATGAGCTGGGTAGTGGTTCTCCAAAAGATAAGACAAACTTAACACCCCCAGAACCTGTGAGTGTGACCTAACTTGGAAATAAGTTCATAAATATCATTAAGAATCTTGAAATGCAATCATTTTAAATTTAGGATAGGCCCTAAAACCAGTGACTGGTGTCCTTATAAGAGAAAGCAGAGAGAGATTTGAGGCATACAGAGCAGAGCCAGAGGCAGAGGGTAAACAGATATGTCTACAAGGCAGGGAATCCCAGGATTCTAGCAGCTAGCAGAACCTAAGAGAAAAACATGGAACAGATTCTCCCTCAGTGACTCCAGAAGGAAACAACCCTACTGACATCTTTATTTCAGCCTTCTGGCCTCCAAAAAAATGAAAGAACACATTCTCTTGTTTTACGCCAGGCAGTTTGTGGTAATGCCCCATGGCAGTCCTAGAAAACCAATATAGCCACTAACTCTGTGGGTACATCACATGTGTCAGCTCATTTAGCACTCCCACCAGTTCCTCAGGTGGGTTCTAGAACTATCACTCCCCTCTTTCAGAGGAAAAGACCAAGGCTCAAGAAGTAAACTGACACAGTATTATAGAACAAGTAGGCAGCCAGGCAATTTTCCATATAGGGCAAGCTGAGAGCCAAGCCATGGATTTTCCCTGGCAATGTGGGGAGAAAGGAGCAGATTTCAGTAGGTGGCAGAATAGTAGGGCCTGTAGGTAATGGAGAGTCACCGAAGGGTATAACCAGGCATCTGGACGATGAAGAGGAGAAGCTGAGCCTTCTGGATGTCAGGCTGTTGTCCTCTGAGTCCCATTATCCTGTTTCTAATGCTACATGGCATGTGTTATCCTGCCCAGCCCTCAAGCTCTGCTCTTTGAACTTACTTTTCTAAGAGTTCCCTTTTTCTCTCCATAAATACGTCCTCAGAGTGGTCCAGCCCTTGAAAGAACAGTGCTGTATTCTATTCTCTTTTGGCCTCTCTGTCCTCAGACATGTGCCTGGTTCTGACCATGAGGCCCATTCTGGCTGCTGTTCTTCAGTCTTTGAGCTCTTCCTGGGTACTCATTTTTCTCTTGACCCTAAAATCTTAATCTTTACTCTGGTTTCTGCCCTCGGCATCCCTGACCCCTTCCTGTCCCCATTCCCAGGCCTCAACAAAGGGCTGGTAGGAAAACCGTGTCTTCTAAGGTAAAAGTTAACATCCTCTGTGTTGCTCTCCTATTTCTCCCTTTGAAATGTGCCATTCTCTCAGCCCAAGGTGTGACAAGAAAAAAAGCGGGGCAGGGGCATGAAAAAGTACTTTCTGGTCCTGTATGATAATAGTGAGTGAGTTCCATTAGCCTGGCTTGTGATGATAAAGCACAAGGGTCTGCTATATTCCTGTCACATAGATGTGTACATCGCTATTTCAAGAAATGCCAGCTGCCACAATATTCTCTACAGATCCGGGGTGACAGGTCAGCCAGTGAGCACAATTGATCACTTAATTTAAAACTGAGTATTAATACTGTTTCACACATCTAGTGTTAAACAGGATTTTTCTTATACTCTAGGATCAAATTTCATTGGAAATATATAGGGTATTAGATAGACAAATATTTTAAATAAGTGGAAACTTGGATCTACAATCCAGATGTCATTCTGCTTCCATTGACCAAAGTTCATTGCCAAAAAAAAGAACCATTTTGGAAACATAATCATGAAAAGGAATAATGAGAAATTCAAAGGCTAGAAAGTACCCAGAGGTCTGAAATACTCCAGAAACCTCTTTGGGAAGTACATAGGTTTAGATGATCGCATACCAAATTTACACTGTTTTATCTTTGTTTTTCACATCATTTCACAATATCCCACAAAGTGATACATATTGTTCTCATTGTTCACATGTTCATCTGCTTTCAAACATTCAGATTATTTTAGAAAAAACAATAACATTGTTTGGGAAGAAATTTGTTATGTGACTGTAATTTTTTTTTTTTTGTACCGGGGATCGAACTCAGGACCTTGTGCTTGCGAGGCAGGCACCCGAACCACTGAGCTAAATCCCTGGCAAATCCTTTTTTTTTTTTTTTTGGTACTGGGGATCGAACTCAGGTCCTTGAGCTTGCGCAGCAGGCGGCGAAACCACTGAGCTAAATCCCCGGCCCATGTGACTCTAATTTTAAAATCTCATAAGATTAGAGTTCCTATTCATTTAATTAGTATTTATACACAGCCTATTTTATACTGAAGTAGATCTAAGACATAAAATATTTATTAACATTGTTGCTAGGCATTGGCATTTAGTTCATTTTCCCTAATGTTGATCCTTATTCCTTGTGATCTAGATAGAGAACATGGCAAGGAATGATTAACTGAATATTGCCTCTGGAGTGGTCCTTAATGCACATAACTCCTATTCTTCATCCAAATGACAGGCAACCCAAAGGGGCATAGGTGGTACAGCAGTATTTTCAGGTTTACAGTGGGAGTGAGCAAGAGACTCTTTGTTCAGGAGCTCACAGGTGTTCTCTACAACTCTCCCTCAGTACATTTTGGAGACGAGGGGGCCTGAAGAAGACAAAGTCCTTTGAACCACAGCTTGTTCTGTTTAGGGACAAGCCACCTAAACAATATGCACCTCAGTGCCCTCATCTGTAGTATGGGAATAACAACAATTCATAAGGTTGTCGTGGGGATTCCATAAAACACTGGGCACATCAGAAGTGCTCTATACAAAATGCTGATTTCTAAAGAGTAAAGAATATCAACAGATAGTAAACATCTTTTCTGTCTCTGTCCCAATATCTGTTCTCTTTCCCCCTTCCTCTTGGCTCCTTCCTTGTGACCACTGTCTGGCCACTGGCATGATTTGAGTGAGCAAGTCTATTCAGCCTAAATTCCACAGAACCATGAGGAAATTATTTCCCAGGAGTTTAACTGCAAAGTACTCTGGCTTAAGTATAAATAGTCAGACACAAAAAGCTACAGAATGCATGGCTTCTTTTATAAGACATTCTGGAAAAGGTAAAACTATTGGGACAGAAATCTCATCAGCGATTGACAGGGGCTGAGGATAGTGGGAGGGGATTGACAACAAAGTCCCCAAAGAACTGTGTGGAGACAGAAATGTCCTGTATCATGGTTTGGGAGGTGATTACACACCTGTAGATAACATACCAGAACTCACTGGCCTGTACACTTGACCAGGGTGAATTTTACTGCATAGAAATTGTACCTCAGTAAGCCTTGCTTTAAAAAGGATACTGTGACTTGAGGCCTTTGAGATTTCCTTTCGGAAAAATCTATGTTCAGAGAGAAAATTGGCAGTCCTCTTAGGAATATTCTTGTATGTAACTAACTCCAATAAAAGACACAGTAATCCCCCTAGGAGACACACAAAGATCTTGGGGAACTTAGAGGCAAGAGAAAAATACATACAGGGAAATCCAGAAATATTTTACAGACAAGGTTACATTTAAACAGGACCTGACATATGGCAATTAATAGTGATTAATTTTTTTCCTTGTTTGGTTTTTTTGCTTTTCCTTCTCTACCAATTATATGCAATATGTGATTGTCCAGCACCTCTTTATACATTTCTTGCCAAATTTGTTACAGACTTTTCTCCTTTTTCTAGTTCTTAAAGTTTTTAGTGAATGATACATTTGCCAGAGATTTAATGACTCATACTGTCTTATCCCTTAAACAAGTAATCCTGGTGTTGAAGTCATGTTTTCTGAGTTTGTGAAAGTTATAAAGTTTATCCGTCTTTGCACGTACACTTGTAAAATGTTCTGTTTTATGAAATGAGAAAAAGTGCAATATCTTAGAGGACATAACACACTCAACTATAAGAGATTGGGAATAGCGGTTCAAAAATCAAGGCTTTAAAATTCACAAATTCTCAAATCAAGAAGAAAAAGATCAATAATCCCTTCCCAAAGAAGGTAGAGAACTATACAAACAGGCATTTCAGTGTGAAGCACAGTGACTCTTAAGCATATGAAAAGATTTCAACTTCAGTATAATCAGTGAGATTTACTTCTCTATGAATCAGTAAGAAAAAAGACCTACAGTCAGGTAAAAACAAAATGAGCACAGGAAAGGAAGAGACAGAATACAGTACAAAAATACAAATAGCCTTGAGATGTATGCAAATATGCTCCAACTCAACCACATGAAGAGAAAAACAAATGAAAATTGCACCATCTTTTAAGCATTGGACTGGCAGAATTCACCGTGTTTGTTAAGACAGTGTTAATGAGGGTGTAGGAAAATCAGCTACTGCTGGGACAATGTTTATAAAGACCATTTGGCAAGTCTATTAGATTTCCACATGCACAATCCTTTTGACCCAGCAATCTCACTTGAAAAAATTTTATCTTACACATCACCCACGAGCAAAATGACACAAGTCTACTATTCACTGCTGTGCTGTTTTAATAGCAAGTGAAAGTCTCTCAATACAGTTAAATTAGTTGTTTATATTATTCAATAGAATATACTTCTCTGTAAGAGGGGATGAGAAAGGTTTTCATGTGCTGATTAGAATAATACTCAAGATATGCTGGAAATCAAAAGGTCAAAATGCAGAATAGTGTATAGTACATTAGCACTTAGGTTAAGGAAATGGGCTTGGAAATATGTGTGTGTGTGTTTGCTTGGATTTCCCTGGGCCATTTCTGAAAAGTGTTGTCAGAAACTAGTGTGAGGATTTCTTTTCTTTTTTTTTTTGTTTTGGTACCGGGGATTGAACTCGGGACCTTGTGCTTGTGAGGCAGGTGCCGGAACCACTGAGTTAAACCCCTGGCCCAGGTGTGAGGATTTCTTTACAGGGAATATCAGAAGGGTAAAAGGGTGAGGATGAGTGGGACACTCTTTGTGGGCTTGAAATCTTATGTACTTTTTGAAATTTGAGTCACATGAATACAGTCTACTCAAAATAAAACTTTTAAATAAAAAATAGTTGAATCATGAAAAATAGAGAGAAATCAAGAATATATTCCCTGAGCTACCACTAAGCTTTGTGACAATAAACAAGTCCGACAAATCCATTCTTTTTTTTTTTTTAATGATGAAGGCTTTTCTGTAAAGGATGAGGTTAATGTCTAAGATTTAGTAAGCCTCTGAAGACACTGTGCTTGTTTTTTGAGGGCTACATTGAGATGTGAACAGGGGTTCTCTCTTCAGGATTGCTATACACAGCTGCACAAAGTATAGACTAGAAAACTCAGATCCCCATTTATATAACTTATTATGCAATAGACATGCCTTGGACTTGGGCAGTGCACAGCTTGAACTTCTGTATGAGGCCATCCTGCCTCCCTCTTTGTCTTTAGATTTTCATAAAGAACTTAATGACTAAAAAGACCATTAGTAGTGGAAACCAGTAGTCATTCATATGTGGTGAGGGCATCAGGCATCAAAACCTTTTTATTTCAAGCAAGGCTCTTACACCATTTGTGGATTATGAAAGAAGAATACACCTCTTTTATAGTACTCTTTGCCCTTAAGTGTCTAAAAGTCCTCAACATTACTAAGCACTAACCATGTTTAAAACTATCTCAAATGATTAAAAGCAATCAACATGTGATAAAAGTTGAAATTCCAATTTGTGGCAAAATTATGAAGTATCCACTAAAGTGTGTAGAAGATCTGGTTAACTTTGGAGACAAAATTAACTACATACAGTTAGAACCTATATTCCACAATTGGCACTTGGATAAATTCCATATGGATTAAAGAGCTAAGCACAAATAGCAAAGATCTAATTTCAGGATGGGAAAATATCTTGTGGATATAAAAAGAAAAGGATATATCCTAAAAAAACAAACAAAAAATTGGCCAAAACCCAAATAGAATGTCTGTGAAATAAATATCACTATAAAAATTAGAAAGAAAATAACAAGGTAGGAAAATATATTTGCAGCATCGAAGTATAACAGGTCAATAGATCAAGACCTTACAATTGGATAAGAAAAATGATGAAGATTAATAGAAAATGGGCCTAAGTTCACATGAAAACAAATACATGTGGTGTATTCTTAGCCTGTGTGAGGCCCTGGGTTCAATCCCCAGCATTAAACTAACTAACTAACTAACTAACTAACTAAATAAATAATGCATACATATGGAAAGCAGATATGAAAGAAATATTCATTTCACAGATATTCAAAGGAACACAAAATGTGGTTAGTTTGACTATTGAAGTGGATCAGATTTCAAAGGTGATTACATTCAGATTCAGTGAAATTTTCAGGAACAGTCTCATATACTGTTTTTATGAATATAGATATAGACAGGTGCACGTTTTTGGGGAACTATTTGCTGAGGTGATTCAGAAGTGTTATAAATCTATATATTCATTGATTTAGGTGATTCTGTCCTTGGGATTAGAGTTAATGAAACAAGAGAAGGGTATAAGAACTCATGTGTAAGACAGCTTTTCAAAGCATTGTCTGTAATAGTGAAAAATTGAAGCCAACCTAAATGGTGATCATGGTACATCCATGTGATCAAAGATGGTGCTGCAATTTCTCATTTATTCACTCAAGTAGGCATTGAAGTGTTCATGAGCTTTACATTCCAGGGAAGGGGCTTTTTTCACAAATAGCAAATAAATAATGAATATCTGAAGTCAGGTAGTCACGATGACTTTATAGAAAGGCAAAGCAAGAAAAGGGGGCTGGATGCTATTTGTACTTGGGTTGCCAGGGAAGGGGTCTCTATCCTCAAAAGACAAGGCATCATTTGAGCAAAAGTTTTAATGGTGTGATGTGGTGAGCCACGCAAGGTTCTAGAGGAAGAGTCTTGAAGTAGAGGGAACAGTAACACTAGGAGCCTAGGGTTGGAACCAGCTCAGTATATGATAGGAAGAGGATAAAGACCACTGTGGCCAGAACAACACCAGTGAAGTGTGTGAGGGTGGTGGGGTTAAGAGGTGAAGGAACAAAACTTGGCAGGGCCAATTATGAAGAGCCTTGTGGGTCATGTATTAGTCACCTTTCCATTGTTGGGTCAAAATACTCAAACCATACAATTTAAAGGAGAAAAAGTTTATCTTGACTCATGATTTCAGAGGTTTCAGTCCATGATTACCTGGCTACAGGAAGAAATGTCATGGCACAGGGGCATGGAGGAGGAAAGCTGCTCAACTCATGGCATCCAGGAAGCAGAGAACAAGGGAAGGCCCAGAGAAGAAGGGGCCAGGGACCAGATATAGTCTCCAAGGTCATGCCCTATGTTCCATTTCCTCCAACTAGGCTCCACCTGCTAATAGTCCATTCAGTTATGAACTTATTAATTGGTCAATCCATTGATGAGATTAGTGCCCTCACAATCCAATCACCACTCTAGGAGTATCTTAATCTAGTCAAGTTGGCAATCCAAACAAAACAGCACAATCATAATAAGGAGTTTGGATTTTATTTGGATGAGAAGTCATGGTGGGGGTAATTAGGGAAGTAGCATCATCTGGCCTACATTTTAAGGCCACTCCTGGCTGCTGTGTAGGGGGGAGTGGGTATTTGTGCTTAACAGAGGAAGCAAGAGGACTAGTTAGAAGGCTAATGAATTTGTGAGCTATGGGATGATGGTGGCTTAGACTTGATTGGTACAATATGGGTGCTAGGGAGACACAGGCCATGGCAGAAGAGGTACCATAGGCCTTGCTGTGGGACAAGAGGGACAAGAGTCAGGATTGAGGCATAGGTTTGGTGTCTGAGCAACTGGTTAAACAATGGTGTCATTTATTAAGATGATACTGTGAGTTAAATGTTGGTGTCTTCTGAAAATTCACACATTGAAACTCTAGTCCCAAATGTGATAGTATTTGGAGATGGGGCCTTTGGAAGGTATTCAGGTCATGAAACTGGGATTAGTGCCCTTAAAGGAAGAGACCCTAGAGAGCTTGTTTTCTCTCCATCTCAGTCATATGAGAACACAGCCATCTACATAACAGGAAGAGGCTCCTCAAAAGAATCCAACCAGGTTAATTCTCTAATTTAGAACTTTCTAGCCTCCACAACTATAAGAAATAAATTTCCACTTTTAAGAATTTAGTGTATGGTATTTTTGTTAGGGCAATGCAAACTGACTAAAACAGATGGAGATAGTGACAAAATGCAAGATGAACAAGTTCTAGAGATAGGCAATACAGCATTGTGATGGTAGTTAACAAAACTGTATTGTGCACTTAGCAGCTGTTAAGAGGGTAGACATGATGTGAAGTGGTCTCACTACAATAAGAAACAAAAAGAGAAAAGGGAATAAAAAGGGTTGAATTTCACAATTTCTAAAATTCTTTCCAATTCTCAACTTCTGGACTCTGCTATAGGATTCATAGGAGGCCTAACACTAGGCTTCTCACCAATTCTTAGCAGCCTTCCCGAGTTTTCTTTTCTGGTCCTGGTGTTCAAACTCAGAGCCTCACATATAGTAGGCAAGTGCTCTACTACCAAGCCATACCCTCAGAAATAAGCATTGCCCTTAAGAATATGGCTATAGTTTGGATGTTATTTGTTCCCCAGAGATGTCCAGAGCTTTATCTTCAAAGTGATAATGTTGTGAGGTGAGACTTTTAAGAGGTAGAGTCTATCGGGAGGCTCACAGGCAATTAGGGTAAACCCTTAGAAGGTATTGTGAGACTTCAGTCTTTCTGGAAGTGATTTTTTCTATTATTTACTCCTGTCATTTTATCTGTCATGAGATGACACCAGAGTCTGTGCCATGGCTCACCAGAGTCTATGCCATACCTTTGAATTTTTAGCATTTCAAACTAGCAGCTAAAACCCCTCCTATTTAAAAAAAAATAAAATCAGCTTGCCTCAGGTATTTCATTGTTGTAATGAAAAATGGACTAACACAAAGGCCTATATTCTAGTCCTTCTCTGTCCCTAAATGACATGGTCTTAAAGAAGTAGATTAACCACCCTTAATTTTGCCAACAAGAGTTCAACCTCTCTGTATATCTTAGAAGGTATCCTGTGTGCATCATCTCTCATCATGGTTTTGTAATTGACATATCAGTAAAATCTAGTTTTAAAAGGTTAAGAGAAAAGTTTTAATTTATAACAAGTGAGGAAGCAAGGTGAACAGTATGATGTCATTGAAAAGAAGCATATATACATGTGTGAGTCAGCTTTCATTGCTGTGACAAAATACCTGAGAAAATCAGCTTAAATGAGGAAAGGTTTATTGCTTCTGGATCTCTGTGAGGTGATGCAGACAGAGCATGATGATGGAACTACATGGTGAAGCAAAGCTTCCCACCTCACAGTAGCCAGGAAGCAGAGAAAGTAAGAGACAGAGGAAGAGACAAGATTTACCTCCCAGCATGCTCCCTATGAACCCAGTCCCTTCCATTAGGTCCAACCTCCTCAATGTCATCACCGCCCAATAATCATCAAATTATGAACCCATCACAGGGTGAAGTCTTTGACAAGGTCAGAACTCTCATGATCCAGTCACTTCCCAAAGTCCCAGCTCTGAGCACTGCTGCACTGGGCACCAACCATTCAACACAAGAACCTTTGGGGGACACTTCATATCCAAGCCATGACACATGTGTAATCAAAAGGTGACAGGGGTACAGCCCAATATGTTGATAGTGGCTAGACTGTGGCATTGAAATTATGAATGCTCTTTTTTTTCTTTTTAGTCTTCTCTATACTTTTCGTCAACATTTCCATATAAAGTTGTACTACCTTTAAAATTAGAAAAAAGGTGTTTTTTTTTTAATTTTGAAAAGCTAAAGGTAGGACTCAATGATGTTTCATAAATTGAGAATCCCATGATCAGGATGACTTTTAATACTAGTCAATCCTTGTATCATTTAATCAACAATGACTTTGATGAAATAACTTTAATGACTCTGAGACACTGGGTCATATTCCTTACATAGAAAAACATGCAAAACAAACCTGAAAAATGCTCACATTGGCAAAGTGGTTTGAAACATGTCAGAAATTGCAGACCTGGCTGACTTCACCCAAATGCAGACTCCTTCTGAAACTCACAGAAAGCCCAAACAGGCAGGAATTCATATTTTGTCAAAGATGGTCCCCAAACAATAGGGCACAGCCTGACAGGTCTCTCACTGATATCTTTAAATATGTTTTTGGTAGAAAGAAACTGGAGATTTGGGACAAACCGAGGAAAGTGGTACCCTCTCATTTTCCCCTCTCCCATTACACTTGATCTTAGCCAAAAGGCCGAGAAGCGATTTCCCTCTCCCATTTATTAGAGCAGAATTTAAATGCTTTCAGGACAACCATAATGTACACTGGTCATCTTGGCATGGTGAAGCTTAGCTCTCTCCTCCATATCTCATGTCTAGGCATTAGAATTTCCATGGCTTAATCTGGAGGAGGTTGTCCTAATTTCTCTTCTGTGACCTTGAATTAAATGCTCTGAGGAGCAACAAGGTATGGTAAAAATGAACATAGGCCTTGCATCAAGGAGTCATGGATACAAATTTTGGGTCTAGAGTTTTACGCACTGGAAGTGGCATTTTTGCTCCCAGTCATTATCTTTGGAACAGGGGAGCTGTTTCCAGAATCAAGATGGAAGATGAGTGAACTTCAGCTGTTGTCAAAGAGCACCCAGACCAAGAGCTGCCCTCTCCTTCTCCCTCTCCATCAACTCATACTCATAATTCCATCTTTGCAATATTCCGAAGGTGGTTGCTTTTTTTCTCTACCACTGCTACTGCCGAGGTTCAAGACTTCGTTTCTTCTCGAGTAGGCTGATACAACTGCTCCATAACTGCTCCTAACAAGGCACTCTCCTTAGTCCATCTGTCACATTGTAACCAGGGTGACCTTTCCAAAGGAAAGTGGTTCTTGTCAGGGATTTGCTCAAAACTTTGTTGTCCTCAGGAAAAATCCCCAGGCCCTTAGCATACTATCAAGGTTCCTCACAATCTGACGGCTGCTTCTAGTATCAGTCTCATTTTTCTGATGCCCTTTCTCTCATTCTTTGCATTTTCTCAAGTGTTCTTAAGTGCTCCTATATCCCCAGGTATTTTGACACAACATTCTTTCTGCCTGGAATGTTTTCCTAAATTCCCATTTCCATCTTCCCACCATTTAGCAACTTGCTACTCAAGTTGCATTGGCATTGCACAGGAGTGCCTCAGAAATGCCCTTCCTCAGACTCTTGGGTCAGAATCATCAATGAAGCAAGATTCCCAAGTGATTAATGAGCACATGAAAATTTGAGAAGCTGTAGTCTAGTTAATTCCTACATATGGTCACTTTGGGTTCCACCTCCATCCCAAAGTCTTCTGTCATTCTACCTGTACCCTACCTAGTCTACATTGGAAGCCCTTCTCCAGTCTTCATTATTCTATGTACTCCTCTCAATATAATTTGCCACATTATGATATTCTGGACTCTTTCATCATCCCCACGGGAGAAATACACTCCTGTACTCCCAGCATAGGGCTTAGCAATACATATTAGATACTCAGTAAGCCCACCTTGAACAAATCAAAGGATCTAATAGACCAAATAACAGTGTGAGTAGAAAAGGTTCACTTGGTTCTTTTTTTGCCTTTTACTTTTCCTTAGACTTGGACAGTTCTCTTTCTGGTTCTTGCTATATGTTCAACTGCCAACTGCTAAGATCAAGGACAACTTTGGGAATAGCTATTCTCCCCAGACTCCCTCAGGCCAGTAGCTGCAGGCAGTTGAACAAATGAGTTGTCCAGATCTTTATTTCGCTGTGGATTGAGCTCAGCTTAGAAATAAAAGCTTTGGGTTCCAATGACATGAAGGGTCCATCTGAAATTTCCTAGAAGTCATAGTTTCATCTTGCTCTATGGATGTCCAGAGCTGATTCAACGTCTCTATTTGGGAGAATTAGCTAACAGTTGCCCACACTGCTGTAAAATTACAGCCACATGGAGGAAAAAAGAGCTCAGAAAAGCCCAGGCACATGGGATCTCAGAGATGATCTGCCATTCTGTGCAAATGGCTTTCAGGGGTGAAAGTGAAGGGCTGCTGGCCAATTCATAGCATGGCGGGAGTTCCCTCCAGAGGCTGGCCAGCCCTTATGGCTAAGAAAAGCAAACAAAAGAAACATTCTTTCCACTTGTGAAGGAAACAAAGACCCTACTGAGAAAACTCAAGGAGCAGTGAAGCTGTAAAATCAACAGAAATGGGGGCCCCATCTGTGGAGCAGGCATCTGGTTTCAATGTAAACATCCTTAAAATGTTTCAAGAATGAATACACATTTGAATAATTTATTATTAAAGTGGTCCCTCCCCCATGGATATTTAGGGAGGATGCAGGACTGAGGATATCCTTGCATTTGTCCAACTCAACCACAGTTCCAGCTCTTTTTAGACAATCTCTGAGTGAAACCCTGAGAAAAACATTTGAAAGCAAATGAAACAGAAATACCTGCAAGAATTCAGGGTTGCCTGGCTGGATTCAGGTATATTTTGAAAGACACACATGAACATAGCACCTGAAGTAGATTTTACAGTTTGGTAAGGAAGCCAGGCATGAGGATGGGAGTGGGGGAGCAAGAATCTCTGTCTGCAGTTTCCTCTTTGGGAAACGTGTCTTGAATCATACTTGCTGCGTCAGATGTTCAATGTAAACTACAAAGATCTGATTCCTATTCTAGAACAGAGGTTGCAGATTAGTAACCAAGAGATATTTTGTTTGGGCCATACCATGTCTTTAAGAAGGTCTTAAATTGGTTGTCAACATTTAAAAATTTTCTGCATGGCAACAGTTGGTGGAATGTGAGTAGTCATCATCACCTTTAGAAAAGATACACATTCCAGTTAGCCCGAGTCTCAACCACTCCCTTGGATGTGGCCTAGACCTAGAAGGCTGACTTTCTGGCACATGCGCACACATGTATCCTGGGCCACAGCCCCGGAGGACGAGATAGGAATTTTGTCTCCTTCAGTCCACCATTTTCAGCCAATCTCATTCAAGTATTGTAGTTGACGTTGTATGATTCTTCTCCCCCACCCCCTTACCATGGTAGAACTCTTCTTTTTATTCATATTACATTATTTTTTGCTAATTTTAAAAATATTTTTTCTTCTTTAATGAGGGTCTGGTATACCAGTGGTAGGAACTTTTTTTTTTTTTTTTTTTTTTGTTACCAGGGATCGAACTTGGGTCCTTGTGCTTGTGCAGCAGGCGGCAAAACCACTGAGCTAAATCCCTGGCCCTGGTAGGAGCATTTTTGTGAACAGTCTTTGCCTCTAGTAAGACAAGATAAAGGGCTTTTCTTGGTCTTTCCTAATTCATTCAGCTCCTTTAGCCCTTTTCTGTCCTTAAATATGGTCATTTTTTACAGGGCTTACCTACAATCTCGATTTCTAGCTGTCTCACCCTTGGCCACCCTACAATCACCGCTCCTGTGCTCATTACGGTTGAAGGTACAGTTTTCATTCATGAGTGCAATAAACTGGCTTATCAGTCCAGAGTTCTTTAGGCTTGAAATGGCAAAGGAAAGCCAGGAATTGAAGCTCATGGTCTGTATCTTGGATACCTTTGACAGCAGCTGGGGATGTTTTCATCCAAAGATGAAAACAAATAGATTCTGAGCTCTTTTGGAGCAGAAACCAAGACCTACTCAGCTCTCCAGTCCTGCATCATAGTTATACTACTCAGCACTTAGCCTTGCATGGAATTAGCAAAGATGGAGATTACACACTCAGTTCTAGACAACAAAATTGGTCCTCCATCTACAAGATTACCTAATATTTTAATTTTTTAAAATATTTTAATTTTTATAATTAAAGTATTCTATAGAATTACAAATTCTTAAAATTCTCAATTCCTAGAAAAAAATGCATTTGCATATATTAAGGCAATTTTTATTTAGCCAATCTTAAAAATCACAAAGTTTATAATTTTCCATGTTAGTAAAGCAGCCCCAGATGCCCCAGATGAGTACGAGTTGCTGAAGAGGAGCTTGGTTGGCAGTTTGGATAAGAATCTGGTCTTTTTTCCCAGCACACAAGAGGAAGTTTCCAGGCCACTGTACACCCCCACCCCCCCGCCAGCACAGAGGAGGTGAGCCGTGCAGGTGCCAGCAGCACACACCACCCCCAATTGAAATGAGAAGACACATAAACAAGTTTCAAAACCAGACTTCCAGATCACCTAAAACAATCCCAAAGGGAAATGAGATGGAACACTGTGATACTCAACCACCTGGACTCCCTGGACTGGCAACAAAAGAGGATCTGGGAAAAATGAAATCAGAAATCATTTCTCAGATAACAACAGAGTTCGTGCCCATAGTGCAAGACATGATTAATCTAGAGAGGACACAGATAAAAAAATAGAGGAGTGGAGGAACATGATGGAATCCCAACATAGGAAACAAATGGAATCCATAAAACAGATGCAAACAGATTTCCAGGACATGAAAAACTCCACTGAAAGTCTGCGCAGCAGAATGAACCAATGTGAGGACAGAATTTCAGATATAGAAGATAAGATTGCAATTAGTGACAAGGAAAAGAAAAATTGCTTTAAAATTGTAAAGGAACACAAGAAATCAATGCAGCAGCTGCTAGATGATGCAAAGAAGAATAACATAAGACTGATTGGAGTCAGTGAAGAAGGAGGAGAGAGTGCAGATGTTATAAGAAAACTGTTCACAGAAGAGATGGCAGAAAACTTCCCAAGTAGGGGAAGAGAACTTGACATACAGATAAGTGAGGCATATAGGACTCCAAATAGCCTGGATCAAAAAAAATCTACACATAGGCATATAATAGTTAGGATTCCAGAAATCCAACAGAAGAACAAAATTCTACAAGGAGTTAGAGAAAAGAAACAAATCACATACAGAGGAAAGCCCATCAGAGTCACAGCAGACTTCTCAAGGCAAACCCTCAAGGCAAGAAGAGCTTGGAGTGATGTATTTCAAGCCCTAAAAGAAAACAGTCTCCAACCCAGATTGACATACCTTGGAAAATTATCTTTCAAAATTGATGGAGAAATAAGATACTTTCATGACAAAGAGCACCTTAGGAACTTCATGAATATCAAACCAGCACTACAAAAATTTTAGACAATATCCTAGGAAAAGACAATGAGGATCACAAACCTAGGAACCACAGCAGAATGAATCTGCGGGGCACAACAAGAAATTAAACTCAAAGAGGGAGAATCCAACAAAAAGAAAAATTCATGACAATGATAAGTCAATATGTATGAGTTATAGCCATCAATGTTAATGGTCTCAATTCACCAATCAAAAGAAATAGACTGGCAGAATGGGTCAAGAAGCAACATCTAACAACATGCTGCATACAAGAAACACATTTAATTAAAAAAGAAACTCATAGTCTGAAAGGTAAAGGGTGGAAAACAATATTCCATGTGACAGGAAACCCCCCAAAAAAGCAGGAGTAGCTATCCTCTTTGCAGATCAATTGGATTTCACATGAAAATATGAAACACTCTGGTCCCAAGAATTTCAGATAAGGGATACTCAACTTGTATGTACAAATCTATTGTGAGCATGTGTTTTCATTCCTCTCAAGTAAAAACTTAAGAACAGGACTGTTGGTCCTAAACAGTAATACAAGAAATTTCTATATTGTTTTCCAAAATAGTTTTATCATTTTACATTCACATTAGCAGTATTAGAAAGTTCTAACTGGTTCACACCGAAGCTGACATTTGTTCTTTTAAACCTTTTAACTTCATCTTCCTAATGAGTGTATAATTCAAACTTGTTATTGTACTGATTAGTATTTTTCTGATTCTAGTGTTGCACACCTTTTCTTCTGCTGGACTGGCTATTTATCATCTTCTTGTGTCTACTTTTTAATTGGGTTATCTATTAAAGAGCTGTAAGAGTTCTTTATATATTCTGCTCATAGATTTATGCATTATAAATATGGTCTGTTTAAGGACTACTTTTCATTTGCTTTTCTTTTTCCTTTCTTTTCTTTTTATTTTTTTTTTGGTACCGGGGATCAAACTCGGGACCTTGAGCTTCCGAGGCAGGCACCGGAACCACTGAGCTGAGCTGACTCCCCGGCCCTACTTTTCATTTTC
>NW_004624758.1:1809537-1866755 GCF_000247695.1 Heterocephalus glaber
GGGGAAAGGAAAGAAGGGAAAAGAAAAAATATGAGAAAAGGAAAAAAATGGAAACAAAGTCTTTGCAAATAGGGAAGTGTGGAGGGGGTGAAGGGAGGGCAGGGGAAGGGGAAAAAATAACCAAGATACAACATTGTAATGGTGCAAGAACCCAATGATGAATGTAACTGCATTTTATATCTAAAATGTACCAATAACCTTAATGGGAAAAAAAGAAACAATCTGATCTTTTAATTATTTCATAGCACTAGGGACTTGCCCTAGTTCAGAAAAGTGGTTTTAGTATAATGGGTGCATGACCGTTTTCAATAGCCTGTTAGACTGGCCTGGAAATGTCCTGCTACACAGTGTGAAAGAGCTGAAAGGCATCATGGCCTTACAGGTGGACACTCTCTAGAAAGGCAAACCAATGAAATAAAGATGAAAATACAAAAGCTCTTCTATCACCTCATGTTTAAGGCAGATGCCCCAGGTATCTGGTATGGGCTGAACTGTATGTTTTAAAAAAAATCCATATATTGAAGCCCTAATTCCTAGTATCTCAGAATGTGATTGTATTTGGAGACAAGGTCTTAAAAGAGGTAATTAAGTTAAAATGAGATAATCAAGTTTAGCTCCATCCAATATGACTGGTATCTATAAGAAAAGGAGATCAGGACACAGGAAAAGCATGCACAACAGGACCCTGTAAAGACACAGGAAGAAGGTGGCCAAGGATATAAGCCACAAAAGAAACCAGTCCTGCCAACACCTTGATCTGATCTTTGCTTCTAGCCTCCAGAATTGTCAGAAAACAAATTTTTATTGGTTAAGTCACCCAATCTATGATACTTTGTTATAGGAGCCTTAGCAAATCATACAACACCATGCACTAACATCAAATGCTGTCCCAAATTCCAGAGCACAAACATGTAACTGTCAAAGCAAAGACAGTAATAACACATAACAGAACAATGCTATAGGCCATTTAACTTATAAAGCATCATGATCCAGTTTCTAATACAATGCTGTCATCCTCAGATATTTGATCCAAGGCAGAAAAAGGAATGAGAAGCAGGGCCATTGATGAGGCCCCTGTAGAAGAGCAGTCCAATTCCCCAAGCCCATGTAGAAAGAGCGGGGGACTGGTCATGCCTCAGATCCCCTCTCCTTTCTTCATCTGCTTGGTCACTCTGTTAAAGTGAAAGAAAAAAAATCCCACAATCCTATTTCATTCCAATGATTTACCAAGTAAGTGCCCTAGAATTGATTAAACATGTAAATAAGAAGATGGACACCAGTATCTAATAGCATAAAGATTCTTTCAAAGGGTATTTTGGTGAAACTGGTCAAAAGAATAACTTTGCAGCTAGTGGCCAATAAAAATGTGGAGTCACAGTGTTTTAGCAGTGAGAACATTACTTTTGATTCGGTATGTGTTGAGCCCTACTCCTGTAAGCAATGTCTAGTGAAATTGTGTCTGATGATGCTTTCCACTTAGAAATACTGGTTCACAGTATGTCATGATTGGCAAGAAAAACCATTCGATTCTCTTCTTATGAATCTGCATGATTGTGTATGGTTTCATATCAAATTCTGCATGAACCCTGAAACACAGCTATCCAGGAAAATTTAGCCATTACTAAAACAGCTCTATAGTAAAGCAGCCATTTAAGAATGCAGTTATAATACCAGAGAATTTTTAAGTGAAAATGGGGGTATATGTGACATGGGGCTAGCTTAACATCAATGTTAATCACTTATAAGAAAAGGACACAGAGAAACTTGGCTGGTGAATCTGTCAGCTGGTAGTCTTTTTAGGCACTTGCAAATGCAAGGCTAGACTATTATTAATACTATGAACAATAAAAAACTGTAAGATGCTGGCTTTTATTAGTAGTAATAATTATTATATAATTATAATAATAATGATATATCACGTATGGTACATGCAAAGCTCTCTACAATGTGGTGGTAGCTTGTGTTTCTGGTATAATTTCCCATTACCCTCTCACACATGCTCCAGTTCAACTGAATTCGTTCCCATTCCCCTGTACTCGCTTTGTGCCACATCCATGGCTCCCTCCCATCAGTGCCTATTAAAATCCACATAGAGCTTGACTGTCTTGGTTTGAACTCTAGGCTTCCACAAACTAACTGTGTGACTTTGGGCAAGTTCCTTAACTCTTGGTGCCTTGGTTTGTTCACCTGCAAAATGGGGATAAGAGTAGTACCTCCTGAGGTTGCTGCAACAATGAAATGAGATTCTGGATCCAAAGCACTGAAAAGTGCCTGGAAGGAAGGAGAGGGGATTGGAGCAAAAAGAAGACTCAAGACATATTATGCACAGGTGCAAATTCCTTATGATGAATGTGATCATTATGCATAGTTACATACCAATAAAATTAATTGAAAACAAACAGTGCCTGAGCCAGATCCATACATCCTCCCCTCAACCTCCTAGGGATACTGTTCTTTCTATTGGGCCAGTGCACCAGACTGTGAGTATGAGGCACTTCTGAACTGGTTAGAATTACTAACCAATGGTCATTAATAAATAGTTTTAGTTATTTCTGTTAACTTTGACCTAACAATTAATTAAATGATTATTAATGTACATGATCAAGCACCTACTTTGTGGGTGTTGTTTGGTCTGTTTCTTCCATTTCTTTTGGGGTTTCTTGTGAATCTGAGCATATTAACTAACTTACCAGGGTGCAGGGGATAGCATCCTCTGTGCTTCCTAACATGGAATTTTCTGGCTAGCTTCTCTACATGGCTCCGAGTTCCCTCTAAACCTGTTGGCATTCCCAAATTCATTATCGGAGAGTGGGCCCAGAGACCAAGAGTCCAAGGCAGATAGGACTTCCTGGGAATAAGAGCAGAGGGGATTTTTTGCTGTCATCTGCTCTTAGGTGGCTGACAAGCTAAGTGGTTGTCATTCTCTTGTGCAGAAGGGAAACTTCCATATAAGGCGAGGCCCAAGCAGGCGGTTAAGCAGGCAGAAGTGTTCCCGGGGCACCAAGACCTCTTGGGAAAGAGCAGCCCACCCCTGGCAAAGATTCCAGCACACTTCATGGCCACTTTGTGCAGGAACAAAGCACACATTGTTACCTCCAAGCACAGAGCTCCCCAGGCTGGTAAAAATACACATTATACCTTTTTAATGGGATGAGGGGAATTGGCTTCCCTGCAACGTTTTGGATGGAGTCATAACAAAAATAAACTACATTTTGGGCCTGAATTTATGAAGCCCAGAGCTCAGCTGTATGGTCACAACTGGGGCAACCCAGACTGTTGAGTAAATCAAGAGCAGGAGCCAAGACGATCTGGCAGCTGCCCTTCCCAGACTTGTGTGAGGAAAAGGCTTTGAAACACTTCCCAGTGGTCTTCACTTCCTGCCACTTTTTCTCTAAATATGTTTATTGCTCATAGAGCTGATGATTTCTGCCTGTTTTTATTGTTGCTAAAAATCTGGCTGCTGAGTAACACTTTGGAGATCTTAGAGCGGGACTCAATAAGACAGAACAGGGTGTTGCCCCACACTCTACAATTTGTGTCTATTGCTTCTTGGAGCTGAGCATGTGCAGCTAGAGTTGACGCAAGAAATAAGAGAAGAAGAGAAGTGAAGCAATATTGCCTCCCACCAAGAAGCCACACTGCAGAGAAAGAGAGAATCTTGAGCTGTGAGCTCTATTTTTAAATGGAGCCGATATCTAGCTCTGGTTATGGCAGTGGTCTGTATGATTTGCATTTGGCATTCTGTGAAACTCTTGGGCTCTGAAAATGAGCAAAAGGAAAACCTGTGTTCACCCTGGAGACTTGATTTTGAACATACATCAGAAAAGTTGCTTGATGCTTAGGCCACAAGGAAGAAACTGTGGGAACAAAAATGGCTGGGGCTGAGGACACAAAGGACTGGGGTCGGGGGAGCTCATGAACAAGATGACTTAGCTCTGAAATACTCTGGAGGACAGAAAGAAACCAAATAGTGAAGCAAGATCTGATGGGGATCCTAGTGTCCTCAGTGGAGTGGAGGGTTCAGGTTCCCAGTATCCACAATGAAGTGGAGGTTGGGAGTCCTAGTGTCCACAGTTTTGATCATGGACTCCCCTGATATCACTGTGGTCAGTAGATTCTGCTCACATGAAGACGCAGGAAAGTGGTGGTGTGTGAGGCTGTTTTTTGAAGTCTTGTTGTTACAATGAGAACATTTGGCATGCTTAGAACATTCCTGGAATCCTAGTCAATGCACTGGAACAAATGATGTTAAAGAATAGTACTGGTGAGATTTCTACTAATTGTCTGCCTGTGACATGTTAAAATAATTAATCACTGTCTTAGCCCTCCTAGCCCTCAAAATATTCATGAAACCATTAAGCAGTCAGGTCTAAAAGAGAGACCCAGTGACCCTCCAACAATCTTCTCCCCAAGAGGAAGAAACTGAGAGTCTCAGAAAAGAGCCCCAGGCCATTTGGCTAGACAGCATCAGCTGAAATTGGCAGGATATTGTTCTTTATCCTTGCAACTGAGAAATATTATCATTCATTTTACTTGAAGTGTGACAGCCATATTCCATGTTTTCATATAGAAAATTATTTCTTGAAAGTCTTTTCTAATGATTCTTGTTCCAGTTATTCTTACTAACTCAAAATATCTATCATTTTTAGTAGGAACACAGTTCTCTGTACTGTACAGGAGCCATCTCTCTCCTGTCATTCACTTATCTTTTTCCTGTTTCTTCATGTTCAGAGGGAAATTTCAAATTTATCTTCTTCAAAAATGATTTGATCTTCTATCAGTTCAGTTATTTGCTGCATCTAATAAGAATTTTAATGCTGCTCTTGGGCTTTTAGCTTCCAGACTTAACTCATTTTGCATTTCTATTTTCATCTCATTTCCTCTCTTCACTCCTATGACCTTATAACTTTCTACTTCTGCTTTCAAAAAACAAAAGCCACATAGAACATAAACAGAAGAGGATATCCTCATACTAAACAAGACCAAAAGAGCAAATTTTGTCATTTGTTGGAATTTTTTCACTGAGTATTTATGACATGACAAGCACTATGCTAATTTCTGATGTTGGGGAAAGAAATACAAACAAGATTTGTCTCTTGTTATCAAAGTGCTTGTGGAGTTGTATATGCATATGTGTAAAATATAGAAAATATTATCAGCCTAAAGAACATCTTAAATCTCAAAAGATATTTTGAATACATTCTTAATTTTTTTTTGTTCCTGCAATAGGCAATTTTCAGAGGTCTTATTTTCCTATAAACTTTTAGATTGATGCTCCTTTTCCTAGGTCTGCAGCAACTTTTTCACTGTTTCCAACTACAGTAGTTTTACATAATTTGTTTTTTCAATAAAATTATTTAAATAAGGTGCTCTTTCTCTGGATTTCATGCCAGCAGCCATACATGGGAGGAGGTTGGCCTTGTCAACACCCACTCTTCATTTCTATGATGATCTCATGCCTGCAGCTGGAGGACAGGTGGACATGCAGCTTCTACCCACACTCTAGATTCTAATGAAGCTCTGACTCATTGAGACCACGACTCAGCATACATGAAAATCCACAATCCCAGTATGTAGAGTACTTCTGCCATTAATCTTACTTCTTGGACACATCTATGTGCTGAATTTATAGAACTATCCCTCCCAGGATGCAATTATACATCACACATCCTTCATGGGGAGGAAAAAGATCTTTCTCTTCTTTCAGCCTGTTGGTTTGGGGAATTGCTTAGATTGGGTAGCTAGAGGCAATAGGAAGGGTGAATGGGAAACAACTTTTGATTGCCTTAAAAGGAAGCAGCTCCCTGGAAGTATGAGGAGGAGCACTTCATTTTCTGGCTGGAATAGGCATATATTCAGGCTATTACACCCCCTCCAGTCCCTCTGCCTTTGCCAATCTCTCAGAGATACTATTCCTGGATGGCTGCCACAGGCCACCTGACAATCACACTTTTTAGTCAGAGCTGGGGTGAGTATTTCATCTTGTTTCTGAATCTTTCTGGGCATTTTCTAGGGAAGTTGGAAGCACTGCAACAGGGCTGCTCTCCAGATGTCATTTCTCTGCTGTCCACATATGCTTTTTAATCTTCTCTACGCCAAATATGACAAGTAGAAATAAAAACAAAAATAGAAGTGAAGATAACCATGCAAGGGGCCAACATATGTTTATGTGGTATGGGTCAAAGAAATATATACTCCTCCATACACATTATAAATGCTCTGTAAATCCAAGTCTAACAGCCCTAAATGGAAATGGTCACGGTCCATGTAAGAGCTATATAGACAAACAAGTACATCCACATGCTAAACAAGAAAAGAAAGCTGACCTTGTCAGCTGCTGGAATTCATTCATTCATTCTTTCACTGAGTATCTGCAGCGTGTCAAGTGCTATACTATGTGCCAAAGTTGGAGATCAAAATGTGCGTGTGGATATGGATGTGGATGTATACTTTAAGCACATACAAACAATGAATATGCAAGGTAGATAAAGTGTTTATTCCCTTAAGAAAGGCTTAAAACTCTCCAATGCCTTCCTTGCTTGGACTATATATAAACTCCTCTGCCAAGATAATTCAATATGAAAATAAACCACTTTGAACAAATGATGTGAAATTGGGTATTTACATCTTTCACCCACCTTCCTGCATTCAAAAAAAAAAAACTCAAGATGGATCTAGAACTAAACCTAAATGCTAAAACAATAACAATTCTAGAAGAAAAAACTTCCATGACCTTAGGTGACAAACATTTCTTATATAAGACACAAAAAATATTCATCATAAAAGAAAAATTTGATAAATCAAATTTCATCCCAATTAAAAAATTCTGCCTATCAAAAGATACCGTCAATAAAATAAATATAAGAGTGGAAGACTGGGAAATAATAATATATATCTATATATCTTTGATCCCAGGTCTTGCGAGGTTGAGGCAGGAGAATCACTGCAAGTTCTAGGCCAGCCTTAGCTATGTAGTGAGTTCAAGGCCAGCCTGAACTACATAGTGAGACCCTGTCTCAAAAGAACATATATAGTTATATAATGTAATAATACTTTTATGTAATGCTAATTATATGTACATTATGCATTTATAATTAATATACATGCTACAATCAATACTTAACACAGTATTGATCACATAAATTACCCATTATTTGATATGTGATATCAAGTAACATAAAGGTATATATTATATATGATATGAATATTGCATAATGTATATAATATATACCATATAATATTATATATGCTATATAATAACATTATATATAAAACACATACAGAAAGATTTAGACATGTAGATCTGTTAAAAGACTCATTCAGAACATACTTTAGAAGAACCTCTACAAACAATAAAAAAAAGGTAATTTAAAAAATCTGAGTAAAAAACTATGAACAGACACTGCACCAAAAAAAGGATATCCCAATGCCAAAAAGCGATGACAATGTGTTCAACATCAAAAGTCAGCAGGGACATGCAAATTAAAACCATGATGAGGTGTATTTCAAACTGCTCAGAATGATTAGAATGAAACCAAACACATGGGAGAATGCTGCATGTCTGTGAGCATGTGGAACAACAGGAATTCTTCCCCATCACTTGGGGTCTGAAGGATCTATGAGGTAAATAAGTATCACTCTATGACCCAGCAGTTCTGCTCCTAGGTTTGTGTCCCAGAGAAATGGAAACACATATGCACAAAAAAAATCTTGTTGAAGAATATTCACGGCACCTGTACTCAAAATAGACAAAACTAAGAAACAGCCTAATTGCCCACCAGGATCATGGATAAACTAACTGTAACATGATGGAATAGTACTCAGCAAGGAACTGGTGATACAACATATGTGGAGCTCTAAAATACTACAGTGAAGGAGAGCCCAGACTCAAAAACATATCTACTGCCTGGTGATAGAAATCAGCACACTTGTTCTTTCTGGGCTGGAAGAATTGACTAGAAAGTGTCAGAAGAGAGCTTTCTGAGGTGGTAGAAATTCTACACCTGGTTTTTCATGATGGTTAAGGGTATAGATAATTGCCAAAACCTTGCAAAATGGACACTTGAGAGTTGTACATTTTATCTTAACTCAATTGTAAAAACTTAATTTCAAAAAGCAGAAGCCCTTATATTGTTTTATAAGGTCTTGCATGACCTGGCCCCAGCTTCCTGGTCTACTTCCTAGACCCAATCTCCTATCATGCCCTCCCTCCCTCGCTCCACTCCAGCTCTGCAGGCTTTTTTAACATTTCTGGAATACATCAGGTAGTCCCTTTATACAGGCTCAAGGTCTCGATGTTGTTTCCTTTCTAGGAAGTTGTTTCCTTTCTAGGAAGTTCTTCCCTCAGATAGCTCCCTGGCTTGTCACTCCACTTCCAGCAGGTCTCTGCACAAATGCCACCCTAACCATCCCATATAAAATTCCAGGCACTTCACTATGCTGATGAGAGATCCTGTGTATTTGTCACAGCACTTATCTAATACATAAAAGAGTTATTGTACCTCTGTTTATAAAAGTTTTTGACAGCAACGATTTTTGTTTTGCTTACTGCTGTTTCCTAAGCAGCTGGAATAGTTTCTGGCATGTAGTAAACACCCATTAAATAGTTGTTGGATGAATAAACGTACAAATTACTAGAAGGTGATGGTAGACCAGATGAAAATCATCACTTTATGCTTATTTTTTATTAGACTGCTCATTCAAATTGCTGGCCAAAACACTTACATTTTAAAATGCAAATAAGATGAATAGCAGATGTGTTTCAGAAAAAATTTAAAAACTTTAATCAAAGAGCTCTAAGATGTTTTCAAGGGCCTATGTAGCAAGCTTTGACAAACCTTTTATGATCAGAAATCACGGAGTAAGATGATGCATGAGACTGACTTTTGTGTGTAGGGTGGGAGCTCCAGGAGTTGGCAAACCCCTGGGGTGACCTGCTCTCTGTAGCCCTTCCTTTGGGGCTCTGCAGAGAGTCAGCCATAGAATTTCTGAGCAGTCATCACAGCATTCCAAAGTCACAACCATTCGGAACTAGAGATCTGAAAGTTACTCAAATTGTCCAGTATAAACTCAAAACAGAGTGGTGAAATTCTCAAGCTTGGGATATATCATCACAGAAGCAGCCTGGAATCTGGTTCTGGAGTCTAAGACCAATTCTCTCACTAATTAGTTGGGTAACCGCAAGCAATCAACTAAAGTCTTGGTGCTTCTACTCCCTCAGCTAAGGAAAGAAGGGGTTCAACTACAAAGCCTCTAAACCTTTTCCAACCCTTAAATTTTTTGAGTCTGTGATCTCTACAATTATAAACCAAGGAAGAGTTCGACTTTTTATGAGTAAAACTTTCAATTGTAACATCTACATTTTTTAAAAATAAGCATATTTCAAATAGGTTATTACTGTTTCTTTTCACACTTGATGGCATTCCCTAAACCAAGAGGCCTCCCTTTCCTTTCCCTATCTTTCCTAGATGGATCTGACAACTTGCATTTCCTTAAATATGTTCCAGTGTTCAGATATTGTCCAAGTTAACAATTTAACTACTTGAATCAATACAGTTTATCTATGTCAGCTAAGTCTGATGCCTTTTGTGAATCCAAGTGTTATGGTTTGTGTCTAGATGTCCCCCCAAAGCCTCATGCAGTTGTAGGTAGAGCTTTTTCTGAGGCAGCTGGATCTAGAATATGTGATTGATTCATGGTGCAATGCTAGGCTCAGGAGAACTAGGATTAAGGGTGTGAGTCGCACCCACCCTAAATAGTCTGGATAAGATATAAGGGATAGAAAGAGCGGTGGGCATCCCTTGTTGCTTTGCTACCTTCTGTCCACCATAAACTGTTTCTCCTTTGGCAAGCCACCCTGCCTTGGAGCCCACTGATTGTGGATTGAAACCTCTATGAACTGTAAGGAAAATAAACTTTTCTCCTTTAACTTTGGATGTTGGGTATTTTGTCTCAGCAATAATAGAAAAGTAACTAACATATCAAATTTTCAAAGTAGATTTCATTCCATTTCTACCAAGCAAAGTGGCCTGGGTCAAGACAAAGTCCATTTAATCCGATCTTGTATATTAGCTACAAAATTGAGATAATAAACCTTTTCTTATTCACAAGTTACCGTGAGAATCAAGCAAGGTAACATATGGGAAAACTTAGCAAAATATATTGTGCAAATACGAAATGGTGTTGTAATACTATTGGACTTTGAAAGCCACCCCAGAAAGCTTAAAGCCAAACAGAAGTGCTGAGAGTCCAGGAAGAAATGTTGAACCTTTGGGTACTTGGAGTAGAGAGGACATCAGGTGTCCCATCACCCACAGAAGACAGGGAGAAAATTCAGTTAGTTTGCAGAGATGTTATGAAAATAAACAAGAGATTTTTTAATTAAAGAGGCCAGAATTTAAATGCCAACTTTTGGGCTTATTTGTTATGTGGTTTTGGGCAAGTTATTCAGTGTTCAGGCCTGTGTAAAGGCTTGTTTATATGTTCCCAGCTCTTTGAAAGTACAGTGTGGGACATTTTTTGTTTTCCAGGTAACTATTCTCTGTTGACTCACTTTTTCTTCTAAGAGCAGACTCCTTTAATAACAAATCAATGAGATTCTAACACTTTCCAAGAATTCTATTTTTCTAAATAGAACATTTTAAAATGCCATTTTCCAATTGTTCATTGCTAGTATTAGAAATACAATGGATGTTTGTATACTCATCTTTTATCCTGTGACCTTGCTAAATTCACTTATTAGTTCTAACAGTTTTTTGTAGATACCTTAATTTTTCACATAAAAATAATTACTCTGTGAATAAAGGCAGTTTTATTATCTTTTCTTAACTATACCCCCTTTATCTCTTCTTGTTTTGTTTTGTTTTGTTTTTTGTTTTTGCTTTTGCTTTTTAAAGAATGCACTAATTAGCAAGCCCTTGATGGGAGCTTTCAGGTCTGCAAACTCCAAGTTTTCAGCAATGGACTCTGGGCGCAACTGTGAGAAAATGAAAGGGTAGATCTTACCTGATACCTTTCATCACTGTTTCTTTAACTTTAAAATGGAAATAGTAATTCTACCTCTCTGGTATACTATGAGAGAAACATAAGGCCACCTAAAGAAGTGCATAGCAAGTATAGTGGATTGTTACAGTTGGTGCACACTAAATCCATATTAATTTTATAAGCAATGTTAACATCGGTGACACTTTCAGCTTAGAGGTCAACCACATCATAATTCTTGTCAGTGTCTCTTGCCATTTGGGTGATTCACTCAATATTTTCTAAGCTAAGGAATCAAAGCTGTGATCAACAGGTTGGTGTCATAGACCTGGCCCCAGACTTTTTAGTTCCAACACCCAAATGTTTTGAAGGTTCTGGGGACACAGTTAGAACAAAACCTTCAAGCCTGATGGAAACTGCCCGTTTTCACATAGATAATCATGCTTCGATGGGGTTCTTCCCTTTGGTTCTTTGAAAGCACCAGCTTTGGAACCCAAGGGTGAACTATTAATCAATTTGCAAAGCTGTGTAGCATCAAAATTAACTAATTAAATTGTATGTTAATCAAGTATTATTCTCGTTGGATGAGGAATTATTATTTATGATGAGGTCAGGAAATGTATCTACTAAGATTAGCACAGTCCCAGTTCTATTCCCAGTCTAGCTCCTTCAGTCTTTCAACATGAAGGCCTGGCTTACTTCCTTTTGTCCGTGACAGGTCTGCTGGCTTGCTTCATTTCAGTTTACAGTGGCTGCTGCTGCTGTCTACTTCATTTACCTCTGTCTCTTTTCAAATACACACTCAGCCAAGTAAATGACACTCCACATAATCAAGCCTGACTCTACCCTTTACCATGTGGCCATGGAGTCAGTGAGTTCATTAATTACATCCTTAAGATTTCAAAGGACAAATGAATCCACTGATCACTTTTTACCAGCTGTGATGACCACCCAGGCTGTTATCCAGTATACTGGCCCTGTATGTTGACCATACCAAGCACCAGTCCTTATGTTTTTTCTACCACATCTTTGTAAACCACTCTAATCCTATGGTTCCCAGGATCTCTTGAGTTCTTCCTGGAACAGTCATCCCTAACCTTCTTCCTATATCTCCTAAGATTCACAACAAGAAGGAATTCTCAGCAAGGACTTTCCCACATCGTGTCTCCCCAGACACCAGACAAAATAATCTTGTGCTATGCTGCCTTTCTAATCAATTTTCAAATGCTTCCTAGTCACATGATGTTAAAGATTAGAATGACTAAGCTTGATATACTGATTATATGACCACACTGGGCAGCAATTCAGTTCACTAAGGCTATTTCACCCTTTCCTGTAGGCTACTTAAGGGTTACACATTCACATCAATATTTCAGCTGTCCAGGAAAGAAACACTTTCTCCAGCCTTTAGCAAACAGTGGTCAAACCTTTTCATTTATGAAGCAAAAGTGGCTGTGATATCGTCACGGTTTACTAAGAGAAAGGGTATTTCATCTTGCTTGGGCTATTGTTTGGCCAGGGTGACTGAGTGGACATCTGAATTCTTTTTTCTTTTGGGAAGCCTAACCACTCTCCTAACACACCATTCTTGGAACATATCTTCTAACAATTTATCAATTCACTTTACTTTAAATGTAAATGATCTACTGCTCTCAAGTTCATCATCACTGTTAAAAAAAAAGGGAATTGTTTTTGTAATGAATAACTATTCATACACACACTCACAAATATTTATCTTTTCATGATATTTCATTTTGTTTTGTACAGGTCTGGCCCCTTGTGTCCTATTTTCCATATATATATATATACACACACACATATTATATATATACATATTATATATATACATATTATATATATTATATATATATACATATTATATATATATCATATATATTCACACACAAAGGCAAGATAAAAATGCAGGGGCTTTTAACCCTGCTTGTGCCTGTGAAGAAGTCTGATCCTGGATGCTGGGATGGGTGGTGAATTTCCAGATTCCAAGAATCAGTGTGACTTTGGCCCATATCCCACGAGCAGGCAGTGACCTCAGCACAGACTAAAGATAACTACCATGGGAGAAAAGTCTACTTGGCTTCCTTCTTCACTTTCGGCCCCAGTTCTTAACATTTGAGGACCAGAGGGATGGTCTGTCTTCCCAAGCCTGTTGCATAAAAACAAATCAAAAACCAAGTCACAGTGCTAACACAGAGAAAAAATGGCTCTCTCTTCTGCTTCTCTTCTTCCTCCAAGTCAGCATGATTGAAAAGTGGATAGACAGAATTGCTACTGATATTTTTAACAAAACTGACAAACACCCCAAGCAAAAGCTAATAAGTGAAAATCACCATATTTCCTTTTCCCCTCAGCACACAACGTACCTTTGTAGAGTAGTGCAGGGTGAAGAAAGAAACTTCTTAATCATGCAACAGGAAGTTCAGCTAAAAAATTATAGCTTGATTCTAAAATTAACTTACTGGATAACTTACAGGCATTCCATTTAGTCTTCCTGGACCCAATTCCACAGCTTTAAGATAAAAATCATTGAGTCCTGGTCTCACAGCTCCTGAAGATATAATTTGTGCTGAGACTTTATCTCATGAAGCTACTTTTAATCCAGGTTCACCAGTTGCAGGAGGCCTGTGGAACATGGCTTCCCACACCCCTGAGAAGGCACAGTTTTTCAGTGTGCAAATGTGCACCCACCCAAACATGGTACATCCTTCCCATGGTGGCAGGAGGTTGTAAATGATGGGAACCATGCTCTACTGAATTCAGGTTGCTGGAGAGCAGTGTCAGCTTGAACTTTCCTGGAGCTTCAGGAAAAGGCCTATGGATCTCATGTCCAAGACAATAGCCCGGCCCTGAAGGAGATAGAGTCAAGACAAGAACCCAGACAGCTAGAAAGGACATACTTTTTCAACTATGGAGAACAAAGTTAAGTTATCTTGCCTTGTCTTGCCCAGAGTAATATTTGAGAAGTGGCACTGACATCATTTCAGTATGATCTTTGAAAAACAGCTGGGCCCTCCAGACAGTCTCGTCCTTGGAGGGTGTTTTCTTCCCATGCCATTTGGGTGATGAAATATGCTTGACAAGATGAAAGTGAAGAGGCTCTGGCCTACTTCTCAGGGGATGAGGATGGCTGAGTCTGCTGCAATAGAGCATCACAATGTCTCTGTAGATGGACCCTCTTTCTACCTGCTGCACATGCTTTTGAAAAGTAGTGTAAGATCAGGGAATAGTAACACATTGGGAATTATATGATTAGCTTTACATTAGCTTTATGTTTCTTCCTCTGGGGCAACTAATTAATTCCAATACATGGATCCATTGCTGAGAATGTTAATGGCTAAAGGGTGTGAAATTAAAATGTCGTGGAAACTGACAAAACACTCTTGTCTCATTATACATTATAAGAAATTCCTAGATCAGGCTGTCCAGTAGACTTGAATGCAAAGAGGAAAATATTCCCTACTTACTTTATTAATTGGGTAAATACTGGCCACATGGGGCTATTTTTGAGCACCAGAAATATGGATAGTGTGACTGAGGAAATAAATTTTAATATTTATTATAATTAAATTTAAACAGACACATGTCAAATAGCTACTTGTTAGACACAACAGTTCTATATTATTTTAATATTCAATTTGCAATCTATTCTCTTTTTACTGTCTCCAAGATGCTAATCATGGTGCACTGCTTATTCCTAAGTGATAGTTGGTTTGACTCCTCAGGATATGGTTGAAAGGAAAAATGGCTACAAGATTCCTAAAACATTAAAAGCTACTGCAGAGGGAGAGGGGTGATTATTTATTTAAAAAGGAGATATTTGAGTAGTGGGGATACCTTAAGTGAAATGAAAACAAAATGGACTCTAGACTCTGCCAAGAAAAAGGGAAGTCAGCTATAATTATGGTCTCCCCCTTGGGCATATGTTAAGTCAAGGTTAAACAATCTAGAATCTGTTTTAGTTGTTCTTTAATCAAATTACCCAAACATGGCTGTGCCTCCCCTATGCAATGGTACATTCATCATTGGATGTAGATTTGGGATACAAAGAACTATATTCCAGTCTCTCACAAGACTTTTTTGTGGTGAAAAAGAAATTATGATTCTGACCAAGTAGCTGACAACAGCAACTTTCCATTTCCTGCTATTGGAACATCAAAACCAAAAATCTTTCCTCCATTCCATTGCACAATCACTATCTGTGGTAGCAGTAAAAAGAAAAAAGAATCCCTGATGATTTCCAGATTGATTCCCCCAAATGACTACGCTAAATGCTGTGATTAAAATTAAGGAAATTTTTTACATGTTGTGAGTTCCCTTCTCTGGAAGATAAAAGCCATGGGATTATAAACTGTCAGCCATGGAAGGGACTCAGGCCAATTCAATGTCATTCCACAAAGAAGGAAATGGCCCGACCCACTAATTGAAAACAAAGCAAGGAGTAGGGAAGGGGCAAGGAAGTCCCACTCCACGGGTTTCTGTTTTGTGTCTCACTGGACTTTTCTGTGTGTCACACCATCTCTTCTCACTCACCCTACTTAATCACGAAGCCAGGCATAGTCCTGCTTCCCATTCAGTGTTCAAGATCTGGTCACCCTAGACCTTGACCAGTGTAGGATTTCCTGGAGTTTCCACAGGAGAGACAGAGGTGAAAGATCTCCTCACATGTTACACTTTGAACAAGTGTTCTTTGGCCAGTTCTTTTTTCTGCAGGGGTCCTTTTTGGTCAAGATAGTGGGAAGATAGAGTAGGAAATATATTTCCCCTTAATTCTTTTCCAGGGTTAATCTAAATCATTGCATTTCCTTTCTCTAGCTACCCCCATCCCTCCTTTGAGCCCTCTAATTTCCTCACCTTTTCTTCTTTGTTTGTTTTTTTAAATTCATTTCTTATTAGTATATGTTTGTGGTACATAATGAATATATTCACTGTGGACAGTAGGTACATATACATGATACATCTTAATTCTTTTTACGTTCCCTTCACTTCTCCATCCTCCCCACTCCCTCCATCTCCTGGTCTCCTTCCCATTTGCCAAAGGTCTATCTCCCTGTTTCCTGTCTTATTTTGCTCTTTATTTATATTTTAGGTTTCTCATAAAAGACAGCACATATTATATTTAACATTGTATGTTTGATTTATTTCACTTAACATTATAAATTCAAAGTACATTCACTTTCTTACAAGTGACTCAAATTTATTCTTTACAGCACATTAGTACTCCATTGTGTATAAATACCATGTTTTCTTTAGTCATTCATTTGTTGGTGGACATATAGGTCAATTTCAACATTTAGTTATTTTGAATTGTGCTGCAATAAACATGGATATGAATGTATCACTGTAATATGATAGCGTTAACTCTTTTAGGAAGCTACCTAGCAGAGGAATAGGTAGGTCAAATGGAATTTCTATTCTTAGTTTTTCCAGGAATCCCCATACTGATTTCCACAGTGGTTGTACTGCTTTACATTCCCACTAACAATGTTCCTTTTTCCCTGCAGCTTTGCCAGCTTTTGTTTTTATTTCATTTCTTGATGATAGTCATTCTCTCTGGAATAAGACAAAGTCTCTTACTTTAATTTGCATTTCTCTAATGGCCAGCGATGTTGAACATTTTTTCATGAATTTATTGGCCATTTGTACTTCTTTTTCTGAGAAATGTTTATTCATTTCAGTTGCCTATTTCTTGATTGGGTCTTTTATTTTGGAAGGTCTACTGTTTTATTTTAGTTAAATAAATTCTGTAGGTTGTCCCTACATTCTGTTGGTTATTTCCTTTGCTGTGCAGAAGCTTTTAAATTTGATATGATTACATCTGTTGAATCTTAATGTTATTTCTTGTGCAATTGGGGTTCTACTCAGAAAGTCCATGCCTATGCCTATGACTTCAAGTTTTCCCTATTTTATTTTCCAGCTGTTTCTATATTCAGATCTTTGAACCATTTTTAGTCTAGCTTCAATCTTTTGCACATGGATAGCCAACTTTCCCAGCACCATTTGCTATCTTTCCTCCATCATATATATTTTTGACCCGTTTGTCAAAGACCAGGTAGCTGAATTTGTCTGGGGTTGTTTCTGCATTCTCTGTTCTCATTCCCAGATCATCATGTCATTTTTGTGGCACTATCATGCTGTTTCACCGCTGCAGCTTTGTAATATAACTCGATCTCTGGGACTGTGATGCCTCCTGCTTTGTTCTAATTACCCAGAATTGCTCTTCTGGTTCTACATGAATTTTAGAATGGTTTTCTATCGTTCTGTGAGGAATCGTGTTGCTGTTTTGACTGGGATTACATTAAATCTATATATCAGTTTTGGAACTATGGCTGTTTGGACAATGTTGGTATTGCCTACACAGGAACACTGACTGTTTTTCTACTTTCTGATGTCCTCTTTGATCTCCTTTTTCAGAGTTCCATAGTTCTTGTTCTAGAGGTCTTTCCCTTCCTTGTTTAGGTTAATTCCTAAGCATTTAATTTTTCTTGATGCTGTTGTGAATGGTATTATTTTCCTAATTTGTTTCTTTGTGGGTTCATCATTGGGGGACAAGAACACTACTGATTTTCTCCAGCACCAATTTGTAGACACTCACCTTTTGTGTTTTCCCTAGTGTGGCCATCTTCTCGCCCTCTCTGTGCAATGAGACAGTATCTCACTATATATTACTAGGCTGGTCTTCAAGTCCGTAGGTAGGTCAAGCTGTCCTCCTCCTGCTTCAGCCTCTAGAGTGCTAGGATTTCAGGTATGCACCACCTTGTCCAATTCCTCTCCCTTTCTTATATACATAACTAGGAGCACTGTTTTTGATGGCTTGCCACTCCACCCATGCCACTTAGGATAAAAACTGCTTACCTAAGCCTCTCTACATGACCTGAGCCCTATCTACTTCTATCAGATATCCCATTCTACTCCTGGTCTGTAGGTCTCCCTGGAACATTTATCAACCATATTAGGCTCATTCTGACGGCAGAGTTTTGTACCCTGGCACTTTCTTTCTTGAATATTCCTGAACCTTGAGTTTCACATGACTTATTCCTACCAACTCAGAAAGAGGCCTTTGCTAGGTACACCAAGATAGACATCTTCCCCTGCCACCCTTTTGGCTCTTCATTGTCTAACTCCTTCCCTGAAATCCTTTTTCCTAGTACTCATCATTATCCACATTATATCATTTTTCTATTTGAATATTTTTTCTTTTCTCCCTTGTTCATTCACATTTCAAGTGTCCATGTGCTTGATGTTGAGTGGAAGCAATTTAGCTCTTTCCTAACTTCCAAATATGCATACCCACCATCCATCAATCCAAAAAGCAAATAAGAAATCCTCCAATGACTCTCATTCACCTCCATTAGATGACAGAATCAATTATAAATAAAAGCTCATGTTACCTGTAAAGATATCTCATTTGTCATCACAGAACCTTGTCACAGAGACATTACATATGGATGCACACATAGGGACATAGTGAGGACACTGGGATTGAGCTGCTCAGGGTCACTCAGCTGAGCCCTCTGATTTTTTGACTAAAGTACTGATACTATTTCCATCAGATTCCACCACACTTCCAGTCTGCTGTGGCAATGAGCCCAAGAGCTTTGGGGAAACCATAGAGCAGGATATACATAGAAGATTGCTATTCTTATGTGTAACGTCTGCCACTTCTACTGATCTGTATGTGAATCTTTGCACAATTTCTTACCCCTTCCACACACAGGGAGGTAAGTAACTTGAACTTGCTTGAAGGAAGACTAATCTTAATGAGATTTTCCTGTCAAGTGATCCTGACAAAGTGGCTCCTGTTAAAGGCACTAAGGCGCTGGGCTTCCCAAATCTCATCCCTGGCTGGATATCTGGCCAGGCTTTCATTTGCAGTACTACTCGTAGTTAGTCCCCATCAATCCTTGTGACCAAACAAGACAATAACCTTATACTCTTGTATTGTTCAGTTTTTCTGTTGCTGGAACAAAAATATCTGACACCCACAACTTAAAAGCAAAGAGGTTTGATTTGGCTCATGGTTTCAGTTCATGGTTGGCTGGCTCTAAGGCAGAAACATGGCAGAAGATCATGATGGAGCAAAGCTGCTCGGTTCAAGGCAGCCAGGAAGCAGAGCAAGGGGAAGAGTGCTAGAGAGGAAGTGTGACCAGGGACCAGATATAGTCAATACGGTCATGCCTTCCCATAACCCACCCAGAAGTGTCCTTTACTAATCTATCAAGCCAATGAAGTTGACAATCAAGATTAACTTGTCTAGCATATGCAAGGCTCTGGGTTTGATCCCTAGCATCTCAACAAAACCAACCAAACAAACAAAAACTAACCATCACACCTCTCTTCTCCCCAGCACATATATCGAACATCAAAACCTGCACCATGGCTGTTAATTGTATCTTTTCTTCTCCTGAGAACATGTTTAGAAGTAAACCTACTTAGTCTACTATAGCTTCTATTACAACATTTTTCACAATCTTCAATATTTAATTACCATTAGTAATAAATCAGATGTACTATAACTAAACCCGAGATCCACTGGGACAAAAGACAATCAGGCAGTCAGATTACGCAAGGAAAAACATATTCCAATTTATAATTTTACTTTAATTCCAACATTGTAATTCACCATTCTATTTGGAGCCATGAGCAATTTTTTTCTTAAATTTATTTTGCATTATTTTTGGAAGAGTGAGAAGTTAGGACATATAGCCTAAGGGATAAATTTTTTGAAAACTGAACTATTTCAAAATACCTCAGAATTATCTCATTTGACACAGAAAGGAGAAGACATGTATGAAATATGATTTGGTTCAGTTATATAGCATTTTTAAGTCTATTATCAATGGCTATAGAGGTATAGATAAGACAATGAGTAAAAGATTAAGAATTAAGACACACATTTGTACCTATTTCACAATAGTACAGTATAGAGAGTTCATGTCTCTATATATGTACATGAGTTAACTTCTATACACACTCTAGGTATAATTAGTTAACATCTGTAGTACCTAATACAACAAAGTCTACACTCCAGGATGTTTGGTTAGCATTTGATGATCCCTAATTGGAAAGCCGAGGCAAGCATTTCAAGAATAGCTACCTAAATCTGTACCAGATTGTTAATTAGTATAAGAGATGTTACATTACACTGTTTTTTTTCTATTGGCAAATGAGTGCTGTTCAAGATTTGTTCTTGGTTAGAAAGATTGCAGACATCTCCATACTTGTATGAGAAGGGTGTTTCACATAGTGAGCCCATTAGCCCAACACCTTGGGACATGAATGCATCTGCATTTTCTTTTGTAAAGCATCCCACTGGGCAGAGAAAAGGATGATATCATTCCTTAAGGATTCTCTATGGCTGTACTGACTCTATAAAAGGCGATAAGCATGTTTAAAGATTTCTAAAACCAAGTGATATAAAAATTGTCATAGATTTCTTAGTTAAATCCAAAGTTTCAGAAGTACATTCTTGGTAAAAGACCAGCAGTTAGTCAAAGACCAATTTTAGAAGAATTTCTCACTTTATGAAATGCAGATTACTGCATTTTCCTGACCAATCACTGAATTGTTAGTACTCCTAGTAGTGCAGCCCCAGGCAACATTCTAGAATAAGTCATTGTGCAATAGCCTTATAAAACCAGCAGGGAGGAACCTGCCACCTTCTAGAAATGGTTCATCACCTCAGAAAAGCAAGTGGCCTAATATAACACTCATGCTTTAGCCCAACTCCTAGCCAACATTCACAGCAGGACACTTATGAATTGGGATTCTATTTGCACTTTTATTATGAAGATTTGTCATTTTTTACCTTGTGCAAGATTTTACTCATGAATTACTGCTAGGAACAACCATATACTTAAAATTCACATCTCTGCTTCTTTGTTTATTCTGTTTTCTCTGACTACAATTCCGTTTATTCCTCCCTCCATTCACCAAGAGAGCTCTACTCAGTCTCTAACACCCAGCCCCAAGAGTATCCTCTTCAAAGTGGTTTCTGTCTCCTCAAGACATTTGCTCACTACTTTTGTGTATTTATTCACTCAAGAAATAATTATTGGATATCTGCTGGATGCAATTACTATAATGGATCCTAGACTTATCAATGAGCAACGTAAGTACAGTCCACTTTTTATTAATTCAGAAGAAAATCAAACTTGCTATAATTTATAGCCAATTCATTATATTCTCATCCACAAACTTCCACAGTACAAGTTTCTCTTTCTTAGGAAACAAAGGTTCTCTGGAGTAGAAATGTATTTCCTTGTAGCCCAACTGCATAGAAAGGTTAATAGATTCCCCAAAGATGCCAAACAGTAATGACGAACTATTTTGCATTCTGAGAGTCTCTTTTGAGTGTTTTTGGAAGAAAAATCAAAACACATGCACTTTTTAAATTTATATTTTATTTTATTGCAGTGGTAGAGATTAAACTCAGAGCCTTTGTACTGAGCTACATCTCCAGCAGCACATCCCCACACTTTTAATATTTTTATTTTGAGACATGAGCTTGCTGAGTCACTAAATTTCCTGGGCTGAGATTGAACTTGAAATCCTTCTGCCTCAGCCTCCCAGAGTCTGGGATTATGGACATGCAGAAACACACTCACCTAAAAATGCATGCCCTTTCAATTCATCTCCAGTTTAAGTGCAGTTGATCATGCCACACTAATAGCAGAATTACTTCTGTTCTCCTCTGCTAAAGGTCTGTTATGGCTTGTATCTAGATGTCCCCTCAAAGCCCCAAAGCAGTCATAACTTGGGAGTTTAGAAGGTGGCTGGATTAGGGTGTGTGAATGTAGATTAAGGATGTGACACTGGGATTAAGAGTGTGGGTAATGGAAGCCTCACTCTGGGTATAGGAGGACTCAATAGACTTGTAGCCTGGAGGGAATATAAAGGAATAGAAAGAAGGCAGGGCTGCTGCTGCTGCTGCTGCTGCTGTTGCACACTACTTTGGCTGCTTGATGGCTTCCTGCCTGCCTGGCCGTGGACTGTTTCTTCTCTATGATGTCCCTCTGCCATACTGCTCTGCTCTGGAACCAGCCGACTAAGCTGTACAAACTGTAAGCTGAAATAAAGCTTTCTTCCTTTAACTTTGGGTGTTGGGTATTTTGTCTCAGCAATAAGAAAAGTAACTAAGAGAAGGGCTGACAAGGAAGGTTTGACCATATTTATTTCCTCCATCATACATTGCCTGTGGAAGAGATCCCGTCCTCATAATGCTTTGACAGTACTGGCCTGTAAATGCCTATGATCATCTGTACTTACACTTTCAAAGAATTAGGTAGCAGTTTTAAGTGTTGTAAAAATTTATATCCACTTTAAGTACACAATACCCAGTTTGGAACTGGAGGCATTGGTGGCAGGTAGGCAGTAATTTACCCGCTCATGAATAGAGAAAAGGCCTTATCAGGAGATAAGGAGAGCTTGTCAACTGCCTGCCTGTCACTTTTGAGAAAAAGATCATTATATAGCCTGAAATATGCTTTGGATAAAAAAAAATGTTGAAACTATTCTCATAGAAACTAAAAATCCAATAAGATTTGAAAAAAAAAAAAAAGTACCAGCCAAGAGAGACCAAAATAAACCTCTTTAGGACTACACAGTTGAATGTGTTAAACTGTCCCGAGACCTTTCAAAGCACATATATTATTCAAAGGTCAAAAAATTCCTTGTGCAAATCCCTAAAGTATCCACAGGATGTTTCAGCAAAATGCCACATTAACTTATTTATCCAATGCAATTCAGGGCTTAGGTTCCAGAACAAGGAAATGAATGAGTCTGAACCTCCACATTCAGACAACTCTTGGAGGCCACATTGGTGATGATGCGGTTTCCCCCTGGGGAAAAACTGAATTATTTTTCTATACATTCCTTCATTGGACAAGATTATGTATTTTCACATTAGTAACACTAAAACAAATCTATAGAATTTTTGAAAGTAAATGTGAAAGAAAAACTGACCCAAAAACTAAAGATAAAAGGGACTTGAATGACTCCACAAAGCTTCAAAGTACAAGAGTAGAGCTGGCTTCGAGCACAGCAGACTTGAGGGATCAATAGCTGTCATCAGGACAAGATTTTTCTCAGCTCACTTCCTTTACTTCTTTCTTCTGTGTGTTGTGATCATTTTCCATCTGCATGTGGTAGCAAGATGTTTACAGCAGCTCTTGGCTTCAAAATAGGGTAGTGACTAAATGCTGTAATGCATATAAGGTTCTTTTCTTTTTTTTTTTTTTTTTGCTCTTTTTGTTATTTATTTATTTATTTTTTTTATTTATATATGAATTGGTACATTGTAGGTATACAATACATTTACATTTATCATTGGGTGCTTGTACCTGAACATGATGTATTTTAGTTCTTATTTTTCCCCCATTACCTGTGTTCCCTTTACCCCCTCCACTCTTCCCTATTTACATAGACTTTGTTTCCTTTTTTTTTCTTTCTCATACTTTTTCCTTTCCCTTCTTCCCTTTCCCCTTCCCCTCCCACCACCCCTACACCTTTGAACCTTTTCCTATTTCAAATTATCAATTATTCCTTTTTAATCATTTTCATCTTTATTTACACTTTCAGTTTCTCAGCATATAAAGTTCTTAACACACCAAAAATGCTGAATGAATGTTACTGTTGTGCTCATTATCATAACTCAATTTCCTACTGACAGTAAGAAAGTCCATTTTCCAGACTAAAAGTTCGATACAGGCACTTTAAGCTATTAAGTACACACAGGCTTACCCCTCTCTCATCCAGTATATCCTTGCTTCTCAAGAAGCTGCGGACTAAGATTTTAATCTGGTAATAGAAACTATCAGGGTGGGAGACTCAACAGAGGCAGGCTGACACTGCGGTGTGTATCTGAATTCCTGAATCAAAAGCCCTCTGCCAGGACTCACACAGTCTTTCTCCAGGATGCACCAGGTGGCTGTTCTAAAGTGGTAACTTTGAAATGTGAGTTTGAATTTTTAGAAGAACACACAGCTAGTTATTTGGAACAATTTGATCTTTTTTGGATAGACTGTGTTCCCATAACAAGTGAAATGAGCTGCCAATCATAAAGCTCGTCCACCCCAAAAGAAAGAGAGCTGAAAACTTACTTATTTTCAAGTTGCTTCTGAACATTTAAATATTTAATATAAAAAAATGGCCATAGAGTGATTTCAAGGAATGAGGTTGTAGTATAAGCTCTCCACTTTGCCTTTTGGATTCTAAGATTTACCACCAGCAAAATGGGCTGGTGACTATCAAATGTTCAACGGAGACCCATTCTTGATTGTTATAATTTCTCCCTGCTCTCCCCAACTATTGTCCACCAGCATCAGAACTCTTTTCTCAGTTCCCTGGAAGACATTTTCAATAAAGTGTTTAGAAATCCATATGAGAGCCTAGAACTTTTTAACATTGGTCAGATAAGAGAAATTAGAAATGACCTCATTCAACTTCTTCAACTGGCTGGTGAGGAAACTGGAACCTAGAAAAGTTGAGTGAATTGCTCAAAGCCAGGTGGTGAAAAACGTAGAATCATCTAAGTCTCATTCTAGACCAATTGTCAATATGAATTCTTTTCCTGAGCTATATGATTGTACTCATAGCAATCCCACAAAGTTGACAAGACAGGTACTTTAGAAAGGGCTTATAGCATATGCCCAAATACTTTTAATAAATTTCCAAAAATAGACTTGGCAAAGAAAGAGAGCAAGAATGGAGGGTTGGATGGCAGAAAGCAAGAACAGTTTAAGCTATGAAAGGAGACATACTCTGGTCTAGTCAGCAAGATTATTCATAAGTTGCTATAAAATATTTCTAGTATAATCAGATAATGGAATGAGGATATCCCAAAGTGATATTTTACTCTCTGTGATGGTTGAGTGAGATGAGCTGGTGAGATTTTAAGATTCTTCTAGAAGCACCTCCTGTGGTAATATAAATGTCCCAAACATCACTGCCCACTAGCCACATGTGGCTACTGAGCACTTGCAATGTGGCTAAGTTTTTTTTATTTACTTTTAATTAATTTAAGTTTAAATAATCATATGGACCCAGAAGCTACTGTATCTAACTACACAGCTCTAGATGAGTGAAGCTAGTCCCAAAATATCAACTTGGCTTGACCTACAAGCTTGTTCATGGTTTGAAGGGTAAGCAGTAGTAGGTGTTGAAACTAGATTTCTCCACAAAATACAGCATTGACAAAAATAAATGTATATCCATCAGGACTCTTAGTTGCAAACACTGGAAAGCAAACATAGCTAATGTAAGCAGAGAGGGATTTATCAAAGAATATTCGATTGCTTACAGCATCTCTGGGAAGGTTAGCAACCTGGGCTGAGAGGCTGCATAGGCAGAGACAAATCAAATCATTCTGTAGCGCTGGCTTGGAGGAGACCCACAGCCCCACCACTGGACTTGGTCAAGCAGCACTCTGTGCTGACCCCACAGATGCAGGCAGTAAGGGCCTCCAAAAGAATCCATGAGGCTGCTGCTTCTAGAAACGGATGGATCTGCCACCACCACTGCCAGATTGGGTCCTGTATGATGCCTGGTGCTCTAAGTCACCAGCTTCTGATTCCAAGTCTAGGGCAGGGACAGCTGACTGAGTCCAGGCACATATCTGTACTCTAGTTGAAAGACAGGTGGGATAACAGGGATCTTACTTGGATACAGGGAGGCAGACTCCTGAGCGAAAGAGGTCCCCAAACAAACCAACTATCAGATACATCTGCCTCCTAGGGATGAGGGCTCACATGTTAAAAGGACCAGGTCTCCTGAGTGATGGGTCCCTCTACAGAACTGAAGACATAGGAAATAGATTAACTGCCGGCATATGAGATATTATCTACTGCCTCAAATAGGGAAAGTAGAATATGTCAGAGAATTAGGCAGAGGTAAGTTAGCAAAAACTTTTGTGAGAGAAAGTATAGTACCTACCAGGATGGGAAAATTCTGTGAAGTGTGACATTCCCTTTTGCTACTTTTTCATGTCACTCTAATAGAGTCACATTATTTTTTAAGACGTTTTTGGAGTTGTGTGTGCGTATATGCTGTAATTGCATAATTAGGGTTATTATACACATACAATTTTATACACTTTAGTTTGTAATTTATTTTTTAATTTTTTATCTTTGTACTGGGGATCGAACTCAGGACCTTGAGCATGAGAGGCAGATCTGGCACCACTGAGCTAAATCCCTGGCCCTGTTGTAATTTATTCTTTAATGCACTGTGGATTTCTTTCCTTTGTATACACACACTTTTATGCCATTCTTTTCAATGCCTGTATAGTACTCCATTGTATAAATGTACACAATTTATTTAACTAATCCCCTACTGGTGGTCAATTAGATTGCTTATAATTTTTTCTTATGAACTATGCTGCAATAGGCATCCCATACATAGATATCTTTGTGCTTCCCCAGTCATTTCTAGGCAAAATTCCTAAAAAAAGAATTGGGTAGATTAGTGGATAGGCACATCTAACATCTTAATATATTTAGGGAGATCATTCTCAAAGGTACTGGGACTAGGATAAGATAGATGAAGCATCTTTCTTTAGGCATAAAGTTTAAGGAGGCATAAAAACTTCAGTAATTAACTCACATAATATTTCAATGCAATATTTTAAAGTGAAAATTAATGCCCCAAATCACTAAAATATCACTCCTGTAATCCCAGTTACTTGAGAGGCTAAAACAAGATTGCAAATTTGAGGCCAACCTGAGTAACTTAGTGAGTTCCTATCTCAGAATTTTAAAAAAAGTGCTGGGTGTGTAGACCAGTGGTAGAATGCTTGTCTGGCATGCACAAAGCCCTGGGTTTAATCTCCAATAACACACACACACACACACACACACACACCCCATTTAAATAAAGGTAGGGTGTTTTTTTTTGGTACCGGGGATCGAACTCAGGTCTTTGCGCTTGCATAGGAGGCAGCGAAACCACTGAGCTAAATCCCCGGCCCTATGTGAAATAGGAAGAAAAGAGGCAAAGGGGAAGGAAGTGGGAGCACTAGGGGAAAGGATAGAAGGGAATGGGATTAATATGAGAAAATGGAAAAATAGGTACAAAATCTTTGTAAATAGGGAGGATTGGAGGGGTTGAAGGGAGGGCTGGGTAAGGGTGAAAAAGAAGAACCAAGAGAGACTATGTAAAGGTGCAAATTTCCAATGATGAATGTCATTATATTGTATACCTAAAATGTACCAGTGATTAGAATGAATAATCGATAACACAAAATAGGAAGAAAAGGTCCAAAGGGGTAGGGGTAGTGGGAGGGGCAGGAGAAAGGAAAGAAGGGAAAGGAAAAATACTGAGAAATGGAAAAAATGGAAATAAAGTCTTTGTAAATAGGGAATGGTGGAGGGGGTGAAGGGAGGGCTAGGAATGGGGAAAAAATAAGAACCAAGATGCATTACGTAAAGGTACAATTCCCAATGAGAAATGTAATTGTGTTGTATACCTACAATGTACCAATAAAAGAATTTAATACAAAAAAATCCAAGATAGACTAATAAAGATCAATATGTGTAAAAAAAATTAAAAAAATAAAGGTAGGATCAAAATTACTAATTTTCCCTTTTATCCTGAGCCCTGATATTGCTGTTTCCACTGACATGTTCTTGTCAGCCCGAGGCATTTATAAATCTTTTTACTCTATCAGGAGGAAAATAGCTCATTTTAATTTTCATTGATGTTATTGATACTAAGCACCTAATATATTTATTGACCATTTGCATGTCTTCTAGTAACTGCCTTATTCACTTTGATTCCTTACTTCTTCTGTTTAGGCAATCATATTTCATTGATTTCTAAGAATGCATATATTGATGATAGTAACTGTTTGCTATATGTTTTGCAAATATTTTCCTAGTTTTTATTTCCCTTTTAACATTTTTTTTAAGCATAGATGTTTTAAATGTTGTATGGTCAAATTTGTTGATCTATTATCTTTTAATTCCCCTGGGTTTTTACTGGTAGAAAGATCATTTCATTGTGACTGAAAATGAAAGCTTTTGCATCAGACAGCAAGGATACCGCTCACTAGCTCTGTAACTCTAGGCAAGATCATAACCTACATGTGCTTTGTCACATAAAAAGTGGGAACAATTCAGAGGGGCATGTGAGAGTTAAATGATTAATAGAAACTGCTCAGAATAGTGCCAGGCACATAGTAAGCACTCGATAAATATTAGCTATCATCATATGCTAACTATATATACGTAAGTGTCTTGTTTTGGATACTTTACTCTGTTCCAATTTTTGGTCCCTGCTCCATTATCACACTGTTTTAATTACTATAGATTTATATAGTATTTTTTGATCTGGTTAAGCAAGGTTCTTTCTCATTTTTCTTGGTTTTTCAAATTTTTCTTGGCTGTCCTCATTCATTTATACATACAAACAGATTTTAAAGGCTATTTGTCAAGTACCACAAAATCCCACTAGGATTTTCATTGAAACTGTATTAAATTTACATATTATTTTAGGGAAGCATGACATCTTTACAATATGATTTTTTCCTGCTCAGTAACACGATGCTATTCTTTATTTTGTAAGTCTTCTTTTTATTCTTCCATCAAGTTTTGTACAGCTTTAAAAAGCATGCATCTTACATATTCTTATTTTACTTTGTATTTTTAACTTTCACTATTACTTATTTTATCATCAGAATTCCATATATGTATAAACAGATGTTTTTGTGTGATTTTTTAGCCTTTATCTTGAGATCTTTTTATTAATTTTGGATTAAGTGCTTATCCTAAATGAATACCTGACCCATCTGTCATTCACCTTGCTAAAGTCTTTCAATAATCTTTTAGGTCAAAGTCAAAATTTTGCCCAACGTACATCCATTAATCCATCTCCAACATTCATTTTCCCCTAGAGAACAAATACATATTCACTGCCTCCCCGTGCCAGATACTTTGAGACACCAGAGATCTATCAATAAACAGACATAAATCCTTGCTATTAAGGAATCTACATTGTTTTAGCTCATGCCTATGGATCCATCCCTGTCACTTTTGCTTCTGTACAGACACTATTGTACTTCATCTATATGGAACCAGTCATAAATCCCCTCAAATGCCTTCCTGTTGAATGTCCTTTTTCCATTGGTCCCCTCAGAAAGCTCCTTTTACACCCTCATGCCTCATGCCAAGAACAGTGTCCTGAGCAGCTCTTTCTGTCCCCCTCCCCACACCATGCCCTGCATAGTTATGAGGTCTCCTCCCATGCCTCACTGGTCTCAAGAACTTAAAATGCAACCATTCTTTACTGATCCATGGGTTCTTAGAAGTCAGGAATGGGGTCTCGATTATCTTTTTGCTCTCTCGTGATGTGGTAGCAAGGGAGTTTTGGATACACATGGAATGAAGGCATCCATGAACTGAGTTGATGGGTGGCATAGCATGATCATGTACCAAGGTGAATGGCCACATAGGGTCCACTCTGGGCATGGTTTGGGCTCTCACAGTTAGACTTACAGGTGCTCCGGGGAGGAAATCGCCATGGTTGAGTGGAGAGGCCTGGCTGCCTCGGGGAGACGGGCCTTTATGAAGACTTTATGGAAGTTTGAAGTGCTGTTAGCTCCTTCCACCCCACTCTGTTTTCCCTGCACAAAACGACCTCCCCCTCACACTTAGGAAAGGGGCAGCTACACTTTGGGAATAATTTCTCACCCATAGACCATCCACTTTCCCAATTTCAATCAGAGGATGAAAAAAAAGACAGGGATGGGTAGGGGAGAGGGATCTTCTTGCATAGGAATTACATTAAAGGAACAGAAAGATTAGAAATATTGATAGAAATGGAAAGATCTAAAGACGGGATTAACTAAATAGCTAATGAAAACCCCAAACATACTGTTAGGGTTTATATCTAGATATCCCTAAGAGCCACTTATGCTCATAGGTGGGGTTTTTGGAAGGTGAATGGATGCTAGGGACATTACAGCTGACTTACTGGAAGGTAGGGCCTGGAAGGAACGGGCGGGTCCCTGGGGGCATGGCCGGGAAGGGTTTACAAACCTTCCTACTCAGGTCTTCCCTTCTCTCTCTCTCTGCTTCCTGTCTGCTGTGCTGTGAGCAGCTTTTCCTTCATTGCACCCCTGGGCCATGCTGTCCTTCCTTGCAGCCAGCAGACTATAGACTGAAACTTTATAAACTGTGAGCCAAAATCAACCTTTCCTTCCCTAAAGTTATAGATATCAGGTATTTTGTCCCAGTGACAAAAAGTCACTGACTCTAAGACCCATACTCACCCTAAGAGGAAGAAAATCTCTGGTCTTTTAATTACGTACAATATTTTAATGAAAATATTAGTCAAGGGGAAATGAAAGGGTAGAAAGATTAGCCCTCACTTTCTCTGAAATTAAAAGACCTAAAGTTGGAATGTTCTGACAATGGATTAAAATGAAAGAGTTTCCAATAAAAGTGATCCCGGCAGGCTTTGTCCTCAGAACCTGCCATCTCAGATCTGAACTTTGACCAGGGCTGCTCCCTGTTGTCTCACAATGACAGTGTGAAGGGAGATCAAGGTCTTGTTGAGGTCTCTGTAGCATGAGCTCAGCCTGCAGATGCCCAGCTCCTGAGTAATGCAAGACAGATGCCAGCTCGGCTCGGCTTACTGAAGGGCTGGGAACATGCTTGGGCTGGCATCCTGGAACTCAGCCATCCAGTTAACCTTTTAGGTGAATAAAAGACAAATACAATGGGGCCAAAGCTCTGTGTTGGTCCTGATGACAGGCAATCTTATAGGATGACAGTGGATTCTTGCCCTGTGAAAATACAGGACTGTCTACTTTCTGTTCCACCTCTTGGAAGGTAGGCTCTGAAGTATAGTGGAGTGTGTGTGTCTGTGTGTGTGTGTGTGTGTGTGTGTGTGCATAATGTACAAGGGACTTGGTCCTCGATGTTTAGAATAATGGTAGAAACATAGTAGGTGCTTAATATATATGGGTTAAAAGAATGAATGCATTCTCTGTGAATGAACAAACAAATCTGTGGTATGTATGTGCCCTTTCCTATCTTTATATGTATCATTATGTAAGACAAATCATATCAATTTGTCTTATGTTTTTGCTTATGACTTTAAATCACTTCATAAGGAACAGCAAATAAGCTTTATGCATTTTGCTGGCTCCATCTCTTTGCCAACCCTTCAGCTTTATCTTTGTCTTTTCATTCTCTCTCTTTTGAGACAGTTCCTCCATGACTTCACCTCTTATCTGTATGGGCTGATGACTTCCAAAACTCCCTCCTTTCACAATCCCCCCATGGCTTCCTGGCCTGGGCACCTCCTATCATTTCTATATATATCATGAATATATATCAACACTTAGATATTTTAGAACTGCTTCAGAATCAAGGTAATATATAGGGATTTTATTCCCTCCCTTCTTTCCAATCTGTTATTTCTCATTCATTCTAGATTTTTAAAATAAAAGACAAAGAATAAAAATATAAGGGAGTGTTATCTTTAGTAGCTATAGTGATCATCATGTAAAATGTAACTCTCCATTGTAGAATAAATTCTGTTTTCTAGTTCAGAGCTTCCTGACATCTGTGCTAGTCTATGCTATGACTGGGGTATGATTTAGTGTTCAAGAAATCAATCCTTTCAGCCCTTGGGATATCTGAGAAGAATGGAGGGATTCCAAGTACCAGGACCAGGTGCCATGGGCATCTTCATCTGTTCATCCCAGTTTTCCATGTAAGCCACAGGATGAAAAGGGTCCAGAAGCACTGATCCTATCTTCAAGCTCCCAAATCTCCATTAATTCTCCCAACAGTTCATCAAGACCATAGTGAATATTCACATCAGTAACCTTCATTTTAGCTGCCATGGGAACAATCAAATAATACTTAAATAAATTCCTTAGTGGTTAGGGAATGTGATTGTCCCTGTTGTGGAGATCAGAGACTAGAGCTTGAGGAAAATCTTATTCATCTGTCATCTCTAACTATGGCTCATTTATAGGACCTGAAGTTGTTACTTGACTTGAAGATACAAAGCATTCAGAGCAGAACAGAATGAGATAGAAGCAGATTCCCAGGCTGGTGCTCTCGAGCTCCTGACACCACACCACACCACTCCCTACAGCTCGCCTTGAAAACTGAACTTTTATTTAGAGAGAATACCCAGTGATTGTCCTTTAACCTAAACACATAGACCAACATGCTTTGGCCTTTTTCATGCTAACCTAGCTTTATTATCTTTGTTTCTTGCTATCTAATTTCACACTAAAAAATTAAGTCATTTTCCAAAGTGGTTTATTTTCCTAAGAGATGATTAAATTCTTCAGTGTGGCCCTGAATTTGGAGGTAAGTGTTTTTATTGTACTCCTGTTAGTATATTTTTCCTTGATAGAACAATGAATTTTTGCCTTGGTTTCAACTCTAGAAGTGCAAAAAATCATTTTGAGATAGTTTATTTTATATTTGAGAATGTACATGGAGATATGGTAGATAAAAAAATCAAATAAGTAAAAGGAAAACACCATTTGAACATGGACCACACACTGAAACCAAAGCCAAGGGTGAGAAAGTTCAGGTTCCCAAAGCTAGAGAAAACATCGACATGAGTAAAGCTTTTCTCGACTCCTCAAAACTCAGGCATTTGGAGTTCATTTAGAAATCAGAAAGAAGTATTCATGGAGAACACTTTCCACAACCAGATGGTGAACTTTTCAACATTTTAATATAAATCAACTTAGTAGAAAGAAATGCCTTAAAGAAATGAACTGCATTACACATATTTTTATGTAAAATCTAACTTAAATACTGAAAAATAAGGTAACTGAAGGTCTAGCAAACACTGATCTTCAGAATTTTCAGTCAAAATCCTTAAATCAGTGGAACTGGTTGGGGGAGCACCAGGCATGTTTATGTGGCTTCTTTCTTTTTCCATATCTCTCCTTTTATTTCCTTTACTTTCTTTCTTTCACTCCCCCTAAACCCTCATTTGCTAGCATTGGTCCCTAACTAGATTTTTTTCCTGTGACTTTGCACAAGGCAAACAGCATCTGGTACAGTTGGTGGAGACCTACTGGAAACATGTGCTTTTCTGTTGAGGGCATGTGCTCACTTTGCAAGCTGTCTTCAGGGACAGCCATTTTAGGACAGGTTCCTGGTGGGCTTGGAGATCACACACAACCTACAGAAGCCTGCTTTCAACCTTTGTATCACTGTTTCTGTTTTCCAAAGGAAGAAGCTCTCTCTTGCATCTAGTGCTATCTTTATAGATGACTCACCTGCCTTTTGGCCTGAACTTTCCTGTTTCAATCCAACCTGCTTCTCCAGCTGTTTCTGCTGCTTCTTCATGTGGTATCTGGCACACAGCCTATTCTCCATCCTGCATACCTTCCACCACCAAGGAAGGCAATTTGGGGGGTGTTAACCAACCTCCCCCAAGCTACTCAGTTTTTGGCTATTTCATCAGATCATGGACCTAACCCTCTGGGCTTAGAGCCTACCTGGAAAAACAGATAGGACATGAGCTGCCTCTGCTCCACCTCTTGGCTAGACTACAACCCAAAAGGTTACCCTTGAGGGTCATTAGTGTTAGGAGAAGCCCAAGAGTCCAGGAGTCTCTAGGTGGTCTTCATTAACTCCCTTCTTTGGCCCTCAGCCTCTTTCACTATTAACTGCCATGTTCTCTAGGCCCCTACTGGATCAAGAGTCCCATCTCTGATCCAAACTCTTGCCAACCCTCTCCCATAAGGATTTAGGCTTTTCTATCATGACTAGGCTGTCAGAATGAAGAAATTTCAGTGCCACCTGAACCAAGACCAAGTTTATCCTGAACTTTGAACAGTGGATATTGGACAACCAGATGTCTCATCAGGACTCCAAGCCCTCTTTTAAGGTTTGTGCTGAGAAATTTGCTGTAATTCCAATGGGTTTACATTTATATGTGATTCATTGCCTTTCTCTAACAGTTTTTAAGACTATTTCTGTGAACTGAAGAGGTTCTCTTTTGATCTTGACTATATGGGGTTCTGTATGCATCAATTACCTGTACGTTTATTTCTTTCCCTATATTTAGGAAGTTTTATGCCAATACTTCTGTGAACAGGATTTTTATGCCACTTATGCTATCTTCTGATTTTTCACATATTCTAATTACTCTTATATTAGTCTTCTTTGCATTATCCAGTAGCTGATGAATCTATTTTTCATGTTCTCTTGTTTTTAAGTTGTCTTTGTGTAGTTGGGCTTTGACGGCATCATTGTCTTCTAGTTCTGAAATTCTGTCCTCACATTGGTCACTTCTGCTGTCCATACTTTCAATATAATTTTTAATCTCTCGGATTTCTTATTGAAACCTTTTCATAGATTCTAATTCTTTGCTAAACTCATCATTCATGTTCTATATTGTTTTGTTTAGCTTATCTAATGTTTTATGAGTGTCTTCTGAAAGCTCCTGGTTCATTTTGGTTATTGCTTCCATTATCTGTTTAGTTATACCTTCTGTGATCCTGTTGAATAGATCTTTGATCTGTTTTCTAGTCTCCTCTGTTATCCTTCCAAGTAATTTGGGTGTGTGCTTTATGTTATTCTTGATGTCCCCTGGATTGGCTTTGGGGGAGTTGGGAGTTTTGGGAGGCATTTTTGCTGCTTTTTCTTCTCATGTTTCTATTATTTTCTTATTGTTGTTGTTGCTGCTGCTGCTGCTATTTGTTTTGTTTTGTGCTAAGGTTTGTGAACACTTATAGTGTAAAGACTTTGCTGCTAGTATAGAGATATCTTTAATAACTTTTCAGTGATGTATTTTGGGCATGGCTTACTATAGTCCTTTGCTTCAGCCTCAAATTAACCATCTTGGTTAATTTGGGAGGGGAAGATGCAGTGTAATTGCCCAACACCAATTTCTCTGGGAATGTCAGAATGGGAATGTAGTATTGTTAATATCACAAAGGTAATCTGAGTGTTAGCTTATACAGAAAACATATTAATAGCAACAATTATGTGACCCTGGAAATATCAAACAAATCACCTACAGTAGTATCATTCAAGACAAATTGGATACTAACACTCCATAAGAATCAATATGTACCACCCTTAACCCTAGAGAAGAAATCTGCAGCTATGTTGTAAACATTAAGCCAGGTATTGATTTACAGCTAATACGTACTAAATGCAACAGCTATATCTCCAGTAATGGTAGGGAAGAATTCAACAGTAATTTTATAGTTTACTACCTAAAGATTAATAAAGCTTTATGGTTATACTACTAAACATATAAGTGGTTGGAAATGGGGGAATGCAAGAGGAAAAATTTGAAACCTTAAATTATATGATATGAGAAAGAGGACAGAGAAGTGGTACAAAGAATCCAATGAGGGAGTAGAAAAATGTTTATAGAATTAGATAAAGGTAAGAGAAAAAAACTGACAAGGAATAAATGATAAAAGAAAAAGAAAGAGAAAAAGAAATTATATGGGAAGCAAAAAAAGAGAAAAATTAAAAGGGAGAAAAGGAAAAAGAGATAAGCAGCAAAGAATAAGGACAAAGGATAATTTCCCAAGCCTCAATAAACTGGTGAAGGAAAAAGGAGGAAAAAAAAGAGAAAAAGCAAAACAAAACAAAACTACCCTAAAAAACAATGCACACACCTACACACACAAAAAAATTTCTCTATGACTTTGAATGTGTGGTTTTATTCTGGAATCTATAATTTTGGGACAGTGTCAAAGTCGAAACATGTCTCTGCTCATTCTGGTAGATAAAGAAGCAGTCAGACCCCAGATCCATCTCCATGCAGGTATCAGCAGCCAATAAGATTAGGGTGAGGACATCAATGGTGCAACTTTCAAATTCAGATCAACTCAGGTAGGACGTCACCTCTGGCCATGGCAGTGGGGCCTGTGTTCTTTAGCTCAAACCCTTCAAGGGGTCTTCTTCCAGCCTGTTCTCTGACTGTGGCTGTCTCCCATGGCTGTGTCTCACCCAGTCACTGTGGGTGCATAACACTGGAAGCTCTGAAGTGAAGCTGTCCCATAGCTGCTCTGCTCTGATTCCCAAGTTCAAACAATCACCCCTTCCCTGGAATGGCATGTGATCAACTATTCTTTCTAGAGATTTAGTGGGCACTTGGACTGGAGTCACTTACTAGCTATTTCCTGTCAAAGAACTCATGTGGGAACAGAATCCCATGCTGTCCCTGCTCCATCCCACTACTGTGCTTCTCTCTGAGCTGGTGAGAAAGTGCATACTGTCTCTTCCCTTCTCTGTGTTGTATTGTGTCTCTTCAATTTCTCTGTATGTTTTAATTTCCTGTCATATCTTTCCTGATTTCCAGGGATCTACTTCTCTCTTTTTTTTCTTCCCCAAATTGTTATATTCCAGTATCTTCCAGTATCTAGATTCCAAATCTATTAGAGGCTTAGTTGTTATACTAATAGTGAAATACTTCACTATTTTCCCCATAATAAATATTTTCAAAAATTTCAATTATTTTCTTATCTGTAATTTAGATGTCACTTGGAATCCTGTATTTTATCTGGCAACCCTCCTCTAGGCTATGAGTAGGATCCAGACACTAGATAAGCAAATATTCTCCTTGGTTCTGGACATGGAATTTATCTAGGAGGAATGACTGGCTAAGGGACCCCTGCACAGTCATGCCTTGCTCCATGCATTTTTATTCTCAATAATATTCTGAACATAAGAAAACATATTAAGACTTTTTGCGCATGACATGACATAAAGGAAGAGAGTTCTGCCAAGTTATCACAATAGAAAAAACTTTATTTTTTCACATTTTTACACAATTCCCACTCTCAGAATCACATCATGGAATATTTTTGACTTGTTTAAAAATCTTACTCCTGCCTTAGTTGACATAAGAATTGCTTGCATAGGTAAATATTCAGATAGTTCTTCCATAATTTCTCAGCTGCAGATGCTAAAATATTCAGCCATTCTAATCAACCCAGCAGAAAAGTCCTAGCCTAACAGTATTTAAAAACATTTAGAAATTACATAGACTCCATAGAAGTAACAATAGAGAAGAGTGCATTTTCTTAACAGAGTTTGTTAAAATTGGCATTCTGGGGCCTACTACTTTAAGGTGCTCCGATATTGAATAAAAGTGACACTTAGTGGTGCCATTCTTGAGATGCTTCCAACCTTCCAAGCTAGGCAACAAATAGGAGCTCAGAAGAAGCAGAGGATGAGAGAAGCTGTCCACCAGTAGCTTCCGTTCTGGTCCACTCACCAGAACACACATCTGCAAAGAAGGAGGATGAGAGGGAATTTGACTTTGTTCCTTCTATTCTGTAGAATAAAGACGTCTCACTCTATGCCCTTCATGTGGACACAATATTGAAGCAACATTCTACACTTCCATATCCTCCTGGCTGCATTTCCTTCTCTAACCACTTGCTCCCTTTTGGATCTGCTAGATCTCAAACAAAACTGAGCTCTTGCTTTGCTCCTACCTACTATGATAACTGCACCTGCATCAGATCCCAGGGATGAAATTTGGGGGAAATGACAGCCACCTCCTCTAAGCCAATATCCAGAAACTGAATTTTAGCATAACAAATTTGGTACTATAATCAGCTTCTTATGGCTTTTTTCAGTTGATTCACAATGCATGTGAGATCACAGCCCTTACCTCGACCAAATCCTCAACTTCACCAAAAGAAGCTTTCCTCATTCCAAGGGCAATCTCCTTTGAGAAATGAATGAAGATAGAACAACTAGAACCGAACTGAGTGTTTAAGTACTCAGGAAGGTGAATTCTTTATCTAGGGGTAGCATTAGGAAAGCCTTAATGAAAAATACACTTTTTAAACCAAATTGAAGGGGATGTGATGGGCATGTGCTGCAGAATGAGCATTTCTTAAGACAAAACAGTACAGAAACAAAAGGAAGGTGCGGGGCTGGTTACATTTAGGAAGGAGAGGGAAAGCAGAGTAGCTGGCTTGGAGTTCAGGGCTCATGTGCAGAAGAGGAAGGATGTGGCCCCAGGGAAGAGAGACAGTGATGAGCAAGTTGAATGTGACAACTGCCAGCCCTCCTAGACCCATTTAGCCTCCATCTCCTGGCTCCAAATCTGTCCTTGAGCAGGGACAAGAAAACAAGCCTGAAGTGAGTAATTCAATCTCAACTCACTTGTGCTCGAAGCCACCCAACTGCTGCTGACTGGACTTCCCTCTGTGCAAACATCTTTGTAACTGGACTGCTTCTGCTCATTTCCAAATTCTTTAGTTCCTTGTATTCTCATATGGAAAGAAGCCCTTTGTCACAGAGTTGATGTAAAGATTAGACTTCATGAAATGAAATATCCCAGCAGATCTCCTGGAACCTAAAAAGTACTTTCAAACAGATAGCAATTCTTACTATTATTTTGAAAAATTGTGTAGATGAGTAGAAATTGGTCTGATTTAGGGTACAGGTGATCTTGAATGACATACTTCGAGTCCAGTTGACTTTAAATAATATGCTTAGAGTCTAGTTGAACTTGGATGCTGTCAGAGGTCTCCTTTTCCATGAAGCAGATGCCAAGACAGAGATTTCTGTGCATGAGGACTATTGGGGATACACTGGGGTCAAAAGCTGGGAAGAAATAAAGGAGAGGCTAAATTTTGATACAGTAAAGTAGGGGCAGCCAATCTCATGGGAGAGCCAGCGCTTGAATGGCCTTCCTGAAACGTCAGCTTCAAGGCAGGGAGGTGGAGCACTTATACACCTTCATCCTCCAGCCATTGGATATGGGCTAGTGAAAGGAGGTGCCTGTCTTCAGAAGAGGGCAATTTCTAAGAGGAATTCATCAGAGAGCTGCCAGCCACCATTACTCCCAGAAGTGAGTGGGTGGTTTAATCTATTTTCTGTTACCATAATTGAATACCTAAGACTGGGTAATTTATAAAGAAGAAAGGTTTATTTAGCAAATGGTTTTGGAAGCTGTTAAGTCCAAGAGCATGATGCAAACATGTAGTGAGGGCCTTCTGGCTTCATGATAACGTGGCAGAGGCCATCACTCAGTAAGACAGAGCAAATGTGCTATCTTGGGTCTTCCTTCTTATGAAGCAGTTAATGTTGTTGGAGTCCCCACCCTCCTTCAGTAAATCCTAATTATATTCCAAAAGCACCACCTCCACATTCCATTCCCATATGAATTTGGGAATGTAATTTCTAATACATGAATTCTGGGGAACAAACACTCAAACTATAGTAGTGAGGGAATGAGAGCTTTAGCCTAGGCACACACCACAGATCCCCTACTGGTGATCAATAATGGTAGTAATTACCTCTGTTAATTATTTTTGTAGGATCATCTAATGGCTATCTTCAGCCTTGTCCTGACTGAGCACATGTGATATTCAGGCCTTTCATTATTCCATTGACTTGGATGATTGGAAGCAGAAGCTTGTAAATTCTCAAGCAAGGAAGGAATGGAATGAACTTGGTATTAGTGCATAATTTTAACAAATCTTAGTGGATGATCATGGAATGGAGGAGAGATTAAAGACAAGAAGACCACCCAAGAGGCTGTCAGAGTAGCCTATCTTTGGAGTAATGAGAACTCCTAGTCCCATTAATACTTATGTAAATTAAAGAGGCCTGAGATTTTGGAGAGGGAAAAGAGATAAAAAAGAGAAACAGCAAGATTTAGTAATGAACAAAAGGCGTTAAATTAATGAGAAAGAAGTGCACTGTATCCTTTAAATTTGCAGACCTGAGCATCTCAGAGGTTGGCAATTGATAGCAACTGGTAGTATTACCATTTTGTGGAGGACTGTGACTAATTTGAGTTTTGGCATGAAATGTCCTCCAGACAGACAGAGAAGTGGTAGCAAACAAATAATCAGGCTAATAATTTGCCTAGCTAATGAGATTTTCTTAATTAATAGTTTTTGCAGTTTTAGGCTTACAGGAAAAGTGAACAGAAAGTGCAGAGTTTCCATATCTTCCCTCCCCCGGTTTCTCTTCTTATTAACATCTTGTATTAATGTCCTACATTTGTTACAATTGATGAGTAAATGCTGAGACATTATTTGCTAAGATTCTTATGTCATATTAGGATCTGCTCTGTTTTGTATATGCCATGGGGTTTTTAAAATGTAATACATAAAAATACTAATATACAATATTATACAGAGTATTATTGCTGCCCTAAAATCCTCTAGGGTCTGCCTATTCATTCTTCCTTCCTCATTGATCTTTTTACTATCTTGATAGTTTCGCCTTTTCTGGAATGTCATATAGTTAAAATCACACAGTAGGTAGACTTTCAGACTGGTTTGCTAATGACATTTTTTTTTTTTTTTTGCTAATGACATTTTTTAAAAATAGAACTCAGTTGCTTAGAAAACCATTTGATTTTAAATGAGATAATAAGCTATTTTTTGTTGATTCATCTTTATTCTTAAATAGACTTATTTAAAAGCAGTCTTTATATCAATGTCATACGTGGAAAAATGATACTATATGCCAAAGCGGAAGACGACTATGAAATATATCACTTAAAGACATTTAAATTTTATTGTAAAATGATCATCCATGTGCTGTCTAAAATTAGTCTCACAAGAGACATTGATGTAGATATTTCCCACTCTCACTTTCAGCCCCATCCATTTGATCCACAGTATAGTGGCTGGGAAAAGAAAACACCCTAAGAAACAGAGTTGCTCCCTCCAAGTGTTTGAAAAGCTGCAAAGTAGAAGGAGGAAGGGAACATCCAATAGATGCCCACCTGTGCCAAGCACCATGATGGACAGCTGAAATATATTATCTGGTCCAACCCCACACTAGTCCATGTGAGAGAGATTCTGATCTTCGTGTAAGGGATCGGGAAGTCAAACTACTGAGAAATTTTAAATTGCTCAGCTATTTAAGTGATAGAGTGGGGTCAAACTCAGTATCACTATCCATTTGTCTAGAATGTGTGGCCCATCACACAGAAAGACATTTACTCTTTGTTGCTTTACAACTAAGACCCAGTGTTATATAAGTATATTTCAGCTCAACTGAAGCACTTTCCTTAGAAATAGGCTGTTTTGAAAAGCAGGGAGCTTCCTTTTCCCTGAATGTACAAGAAATCATGGCTGGCAACCATCTAAACTGAAAGTCACAGAGGGTACATCTCTCCAAACAGGAAGTAGGCACAAGGCACATAAGCCCCTCTGAGCCAAACATTCCATAATTCCAGGCCAAACATTCCATAATTCCAGGCCTCTATGATTCCTTCTGCCAATACCTACACTTCCAAAGAAGAAGCCGCTGACTTGTTTGAATGTCAGCAGGGCATTAAATATAACTTTGGGACAACTCAGTCTTTCTGCAAACCATATTCTCTCTGTAGTTTTTAATAGGGGTCATATGAAAGATAGGAGGCATCAAAACAATGATTTCCAGATGGACCTGACTAGTTGAATTATTTGAAAAAACATGTCACTGGAAGGCTGACAAGCTTCTGGAGACCAGGAAACTCATTCCATGAATCTATCAATACCACCTTGGATAGAGATAAAACAGCCTCCATGCAAAGAAATATATTGAAACATGATTTGGGTATTAGTGTGTTACTTAGCAAAAGGTTCTGAGATTATTCTTCTCTTTTGCCAGTAGACATTACCACTGACTCTGGGATAACACATGGATAATGTTTTACCTAATCCTTCAACATCTTTATTTAACTATCCTTTAAGCAATGAACTTTTGTCTGAGAATTTCTGTTAATGCTGACACGGGACATAAAGATATAAGACTGTTTATTTTCTCTGCTTCTTTGAGTGATCAAGTTCACAGTTCTAACGTCCACATATCTGTCAGTTCAAAGTCAGAACTGAGTCCTTCAGAGCTCACTTTTTATATAAGTTGCTCACATGCATGCACACAGGATAGGCACATGCCATAGGGAGGGTAGTTCAATAAACCACCATTCATTTGGAATAAATCTCCATTAATAATTACATACACAAAGATAACAAACGCCATGATTTTTCTATCTCCTACAAGGTCCCAGTTGTTGGATAACCTAATACCTTTTCATTAAAGGCCCCAATGAATCCAACAGAAATGTGCTCAAACCCTCTAAGGATTGCACTGGAGGCAAAAGCCAATATATGCTTAGCTCTCTCTTCTGCCACCCTTGGCTCCAGCACAGGTGAAGCATAAGCTTTCATAAAGCAGCTTTCACAAGGCAGCTTTCATGGAAGCACAAGATGTAGCCATTCCTCTCTTCTGATAATGTCTAGGTTCACAGCTCTGTCATGATAGTACCTGAGCACCTCTATTACCAGGGCACACAGGACCAGCCTTGGGGCTCTCATAGTCATCTAACTCACACAGACTACCCTTCAATATCATACTGGAAAGGTCTATAAATTAAAGATTTGGAGCCATGGGTAGTGGCACATGCTTGTAATCCCAGCATGCTGAGAGGCTGAGACAGGAGGGTTACAAGTTCAAGCCCAGTCTGGGAAACTTAGCAAGACCCTGTCTCAAAATAAAAACTAAAAACGGGCTGTGGATGTAGCTCAGTGTGAAGGCCCTAGGTTTAAACCCCAATTCAACAGAGAAAGGGAGGGAGGACAGAAGGAAGGGAGGGAGAGAGAGATAGATAGAGGAAGAAGAAGAGGAGGAAGAGGAGGAGGAGGAGCAGCAGCACCAAAGGGGAGAGACAGAGACAGAGAGAATTTGATTCACAAACCATCAAATTATCTGTAGCACAACACCAAAATATAATCAAGTGAAAAATGTACAAGTTTTATGAATACTCATCAGTAACCCTTATATATGGTTCTCAAGGGTTTTATGAACCATCAAAATCCTCTTAATAGTGCATATTAACATTGTTATTTTAATACACTTTTCTGTTCAGGGTCAGAAGATGCAAAACATTCCCAAATTTCAGGATGGCCAGGTTCCACTTGCTGAATAAGTGTGAACTCATCCTCCTTTAACCCAGGGTGACTATCACCAATTTTTCTTTTTAAAAAAAATGGAAATGAAGTCATTCCCTCTTGCCTGGCAAAGACAACATTATCAAAATATGGGTATACTGGAAGAGCCTCTTTCCCACTTGAATTCCAATTGAGATCTACATTTATAATACTTGTGTTCATTATGGAAATTATCTTAAACCAGTTTTGCATATACTTAGTGCTACATATAAAATAAATATGCAGAGTAGATTTCAAATTGTGGCCATGTTACAAACACAATATTTATAAACTGTGGTTGCTGCTTAATCTCTTCCCTTTCTTCTCCAAGCGGTATGTCAATTTCATTCTCCTCCAAGGGCAGATACCATTGGCTGCTATTTCAAGACACTCCATCCACTCCTGAGCTGACAAACTGACAAACTGACAGCACAAATCCAACCAGCTTTCTTGATCCTGTGATGTTGACACCCAGTTACCCAAGATGAGGAGAGGGAAGGAAATAAATATTTATGGAGGACAGATGGGACACCGAGCACTGTACATTTTTTTAAAATTTTATTTTATTGGTACATTTTAGGTAAACAATATAATGACATTCATCTTTGGAAACTTGCACCTTTACATAGTCTCTCTTGGTTCTTATTTTTCCCCCTTCCCCTGCCCTCCCTTCACCCCCTCCAACCCTCCCTATTTACAAAGACTTTGTTTCCATTTTTTCATTTTCTCATATTAATTCCATTCACTTCTTTCCTTTCCCCTACCCCTCCCACTTTCCATTCCCCTTTGCTCCTTTTCTTCCTATTTCACATTATCTATTATACATTTTAGTCCTTATTTACACTTTCAGTTTCTCATGCCAGAGAAACTATTTGATACTTACACATGTGTGTCCTATTTATTTCACTTAAGAGTACCACCTCAATGTGCATCCATTTAGCTATAAATGTCTCTAATTTCTCACTTTTTATGGCTGAATAGTACTCCATTTTATTGATAAAAAACACATTTTCTTTATCCAGTCTCCAGTTGATGGGCAACTGGGCTGCTTCCAAGTTTTAGCTATTACAAACTGTGCTGCTATGAACATGGGTGCACATATATCACTGTGGTATGATTCTTTCAATTCTTTGGGGAAGATACCCAGCAGGGGAATACCTGGGTCAAATGGGACTTCCAGTCCTAGGTCTTTGACGTATTTCATACTGATTTCCACAGTGGTTGCACCAGTCTGCACTCCCACCAGTAGTGGAGCAGGGTTCCTCTTTCCCCACAGCCCCACCAGCATTTGTGATTGGTTGATTTAATATTTTCTTTTCTTTCTTTTTTTTTTTTTTTGGTACCAGGGATTGAACTCAGGACCTTCTGCTTCCAAGGCAGGCAGTGGAAACACTGAGTTAAATCCTCAGCCCCTTGGTTGATTTAATGATAGCAGCCATTCTTCCTGGAGTGAGGTGGAATATCAGTGTTGTTTTCATTTGCATCTCTCGAATGACCAGAGATGTCGAACATTTTTTCATGTATTTATTTGCTATTTCTCCTTCTTTGTCTGAGAAATGTCTGTTCATTTCAGATGCCCATTTTTGGATTGGGTCTTTAAATTTGGGAGGTCTGATCCTTTTAAATTCTTTATAGATTCGAGATAGTAGACCTTTGTCTGAGGAAGAGCAGGTGAAGATTTTTTCCCACATTGTGGGTTGTCTCTTCACACTGCTGGTGGTTTTTCTTGCTGTGCAGAAGCTTTTTAATAAGAGATCCCACTTGTTGATTGTTTGTGCTAGTTCACGGGCAACTGAGGTTTTGTTCATAAAATCTTTTCCTACACCAGTGTCTTCAAGAGTTCTACCTGACCTCTGTTCCAGCCAGTTCAGCATTTCTACTTTAATATTTAGATCTTTAATCCATTTTGATTTTAGTTTAGTGCATGGTGAGAGATATAGCTCTAGTTTTAATCTTTGGCAAATTGAAACCCAATTTTTCCAGCACCATTTATTAAAGAGGCTCCAGTGAGGGTGTTTGACTCCTTTGCCGAAGATGAGATGGCTGAGTGTGTCTGGAGTTGTTTCTGCATCTTCTAATCTGTTCCACTGGTCCTCAGGTCTGTTTCTTTGCCAGTATCATGCTGTTTTTATCACAGTAGCTTTGTAGTATAATTTCAAGTTGGGGAGTATGATACCTCCTGCCATGTCTCTGTTACCTAGAATTGCTTTTGCTATTCTGGGTCTCTTCTTGTTCCAAATGAATTTTTTGATTGTTTTCTCAAGGTCCATGAAGTATGCTGCTGGGATTTCAATTGGGATTGCATTGAATCTATATAGCAGTTTTAGAAATATAGCCATTTGCAGCATGTTGATCCTTCCTACCCAGGAGCAGGGGATGTCTTTCCATTTTCTGATATCATCTTCAATCTCTCTTTTCAGGGTGCTATAGTTCAAGCACTGTACATTGACATCCAATTCTGCTAGTCATGCAGTGGTGTCAAAAGAATTATAATTCCCAGAAGGTGGTCAATAAATGCTATTTCCCTTTCCACTTAAATGCTCAGTCATATTAATTTGTGACAATATCAGAATCCCAGGCCTCTATCTGCTTTCAGAATCCATTCTTTTCCCTTTACTATCTGCTGTCTCTCTTTTATTCATTGTGTGGATTTGGGCTCTGGTTCCTCATTCTCCATCAGTGCTTTGGTAAATGGTTGTACAGCTTATACACTGCTATATGGGCACAAATAAATCCAGCTAAGGGATTAAAGAGGCTAGAAGCTAATATGCATTCTGCCCAGCAAGTCATACTCCCTGTTGGGGTTGTACGTTAGTTTCTTAGGTCCCCTGTAACATATTACTGCAAACCAACTTAAAGAAATAGAAATGTATCTTCAAAGTTCTCCAGGGTAAATGTCTTAAATCAAGGTGGCAGCAAGGTCACTTCCTTCTGGAGGCCCTGAGGAAGAACCTGTTCTATACCTCTCTCCCAACTTCTTGCATCATAAAGACTTGACATGCCTTGGCTTGTAATTCCAATACTCAAATCTCTGCTTCCACCTCTGCCTTCTTTGTTTCTCTTCTCTTTAGAAAGGCACTGAATTTAGATACGTAGGTCATCCAGAATGATCTCATCTCAAGATCCTTAATTACATCTGCAAGGATCCTTTTTCCACATAAGATCACATGCACAGGTCCCAGAGGTTAGGATTCACATGTATCTTTTGGGGACTACCATTCAAACCACTGTACTTCCTGCAGGAAAGCAGCTTTTTAAAACTTCCAACTAAAGAAGATGAGTTTTTCTCTTTAGCCCAAAGACACCTATGTGGTAATGGAGCCCTGGTCTCTTTGGTAGGTTGCTCAATTTCTGCTGTTCATCAGTCTAGGACAGTGATGGCAAACCTTTTAGAGATGAGTGCCAAAACTGCTACCCAAAACCCACTTACTTATCACAGTGCCAACACTGCAATTAAACCTAAATACTGAGGTTTTTAGTTTAGAAAAAAGAATTCATTCATTAACACCTTTTGTCTTAAAAGAAACAAATAACACATGTGCTACAGTTTCTCCACCACCAGTCTAGGCTTTTGACCCATTCTTTTTGTGCATGCTATCAAAGTCTTTAACCTATGTTGGAACCCCTGAAAGCCTCTTTGGCTCTTGCTACCTCTGTGAAGCATAGAGCTGGTGACATTAGCATGTGTTCAGGGTCTGAAATTAGGCTCCCTGTAGAATTATATGGAAGAAAGACAGGCCTGGAGAACACAAGTTCTGATTGACATGAGGCAGTTTGGATGTTAGTGATGGAGAAACATGGCCTTAACAACAAGCAGTGGTACAGGTGAGCAAGCAGCATCCAGGAGAGTTGCCCATGGGACTCAAAACCCATAGCAACAAAAGGGAGTGATAACTATTTTTTGAAGGTCTCATGGAGGTAGAAAAAAGCATAAGGAGAGAGAGGGCAGGTGTCAGGCATCCAGGCACTAGGCTGGGTCTTACAAGAGAATTTAGTGAGATAATCTCACAAAGTATCACACTCAGGAATCAAAGTGAGGCCCAGACCCATAATAAAAGAGAAATGTTATGGTGTCCTAGAATGTGGGAAATAGTCTCTTCAATCTCTCCTGCTAATAGTCAGGATTCATTGGGTCTCCACTAGCTCCAAGGGAGGAATCAGAGAAGTAGAAAGCAGGAGCCAGACAGGGATTCTCAGCTCAGCCCCTTAACAGACTCAAGCACCCTGTCCCTCCTGACCAGCCCTCTGTGGTTGCCCTTGCTTTCCAGATAAAACCTTTGCAGGTATGGTCCAGTCCTCTGCATTTCCCTGCCCAATATCTATAATTGGCTTGGGTTCAAACCATCCCAGATTTGACCTTGGCCTAAGTTTCAACTGCCCAATGCTGGCCATATTATAGGAGAGGAAAAAGAGAATTCATAAAGCACACGAGTTTTCCTTGGAAAATTTCCAGTGCAACTAGAGCAGGAAGTAAGCAAAACCTCATGGTGACTTTATTTTTGGACTCTGTGCCATCAGTTTAAATGAGTCAGAATAGATGTTCAAAGACTTTCTAAGAATGCTCATGTGTAAAAAGGCTTGCCTGGATCAATTTCAGAAAGCAAGCCTAAATTCCATTCCAAGAATTGTATAGCCTCCCAAGTTCTTCAGCTTCTAAATAAAATTCCTTGAGAATCTAATAATAAAGCCTGGATGGTGCACATGTTTTCACAGTGTTTATATTTAACAAACATTTTCCACTCTAAAATGATTTCCTGCCAAGAATATCACATTCCAATACATCCCACCATATGATACTTGATGCTTATTTTATTGTTCCCCCAATCATCATTGCCACAGAACTGGGAGTTTACGGTGGAAACATGAGCAGTGAATTCAATACTTTGTCTTCAGTCTGTCTCAGGATTAGGGATATTTATTGAAGGTCTGCTGTCTGTAGTAAATTAAACCAGACTAAGAGAAAACAGGCCCTAACCTTGTAGCATGTGATGGGCTAAGAGCTAGTATGACATGTGGCCAGAGATGAAGGAGGCATTGAACTTCAGCACTAAATGCCTTCCTTCAGTCTGATCACCTAGACAACAAAGAGCAGTATAGGGTCTTTGCAGACAAATCTACAATACTTACATAAAGGAATCTGGCAATGATGTGCACCATGATTTAAAGAAGGAAGAGTGTAGAGGGAGGGGACTGGGACTTTTCCTCAGTAAATAATGGCCAAGATGTGGCAGCAATGAAAATGAAGGAATCATAAAAATCTAAGGGGAAGGACATTCTACCTGACTTAGATTTGAATGTACAAGTTATTCATTCCTGTGAGTCTGTTTCCTCATTTCTGAAACAGGAACTATTAGTGTCCACATTACATAGTTATTAGGAGAAATAAACAAAATCATGGGTGGCAAAAAGAAGTTATGGAATAAATACATGCTTATAGTGTCCAAAGAGATGGATCCTGGAGATCTTTTGGGATGAAAATCATTTTGTCGTGCAAACTTATCACACAGGATTCTTAGTTGTAACTAGAGAAACTGATCATGAAAGAAAGGTAATTGAGTAAAAGGATATTAATCACCTCACATGATCACTGGGAAAGTTGAAAAGTCAAGCTTACAAAATAGTCAGGGCCAAAAAACTTAGCAGCATTTGGTCACAATCAAAATCAAGCCATGAATGGACCAGTGAGACCACCACTGCTGCTGATCACAGAGGGTCATGCCTTACATCTGTTGCCTGGCAACAGACAGATGCTGTCCCTGGAAACCAGATTGGCTGTTGCTGCTGCCCACCCACTGTCAAAATAAATGTCCCACTGTCCCTGCTTCTTTACATCTATTTCTACTGCCTGACCCAAGTCTAGGGTAGGGTGACCAAGTGTCTCTAACAAGGCTGCAAGCTAGTACCTGGTGTTTTCTGTTTGTATACTGAAAGCTTGTCTTAGTCCATTTGTGCTGCTTTAACAAAACATTCAAGACTGGGTAATTTATAAGGAACAGAATTTCTCATGCTTCTTGAGGTTGGGAAGTCTAGGATCAAGGCACCAAATCTGGTACTCGTAAGGGCATTCTTGCTACATCCCTACATGGCAGAAAAGCACAATAAACTAGAGCACTCCTTTAACCTCTTTCGTGAGAGCACTAACCCAAGATTTAATCACTGCCCCCAATATAATCACTGCCCTCAAAGGGGGCATCTTAATACCATCACATTGGCCATTAAGTTTATGAACACAGGAATGTGGGGAGAGGAGGGCCTATTCAGGCCATGGCAGAAGTAACTCCTACATCCCACCAAGACTTGAAAAATATGTTCTCCAAACTTAAAAATGGACTCAAAGGCTGGCCAGCCAGAAAAATGACAAATGTCTTGGTAAGTAAGGCCAGAGAGAAGGAAAAGGTCATTTATCCTAAAATATAGACCAAGTCCGAGGAAACTGCGGCTCTCTTTCCAAAAGTTTGACAATAATAAACTGATGTTAGGGGGGTTGATGTGGGGAATGGGATAAAATAAAATAAAATGGATTTTTAAAAATAAACTGATTTTAACAACTTTACTGAGATATAATTTATATACCATAAAGTCCATCTTTTTAGTGTTGTGCAATCATCATGAAATCTAAATATATAACATTTTCACCACCCCAAAAAGAAAGCCCATAGCCATTAGTGGTTGTTTCCCATTCCACCCCAACAAGCTCTCGAGAATCACTAATCATCCTTCATCCTCTCTAGATCTGCTTATTCCGGACATTTCAAATGAATGAGATCATACGGTATATACACTTTTGGGACTTGCTTCTTTCATTTAAAATAATGTTTTTGAGCATTATGAACATGTTTAACATACATCAGTACCTCATATTTTATGTGAATGAATAATATTCCACCATAAGAATATATCACATTTTCTTTATCCATTCATATATTGATGGACATTTATGTTGTTTCTGCATTTTGCCTACCATAGATATTGTTGCTAATGAACACTTGTGGACAAGTTTGTGTATGGACATAGCTTTCATTTCTCTTTCATGTCTAATAGAAGAATTGCCAGGTTATTAGATAATTCTGTGTTTAACATTTTGAGGAACTGCCGATCTGTTTTCCAAAGTAACTGCACCATTTTACATTCCCATCAGTAATGTATGAGTGTTCCTGTTTTTTCACACTCTTGCCAATCGTTTTTCTTGTCTGTATTTTTGTTATAGCCACCTTAGTGGGTATGAGTAATAAACTGATATTTAAGCTTGATACTTTGCCATGATAGTGAATATCCAAGAAAACTTGGCCTCATCCAATTAACTATCATCACTGCCACCACCATCATCATTAGCATCACTATCAAACAGTCAAGTTAGTGGAATAAAAAATATGAAATCAGTTTTTATTTTCTTAAAAATTGCAATACAGATTTTGTAAAATAATTCGTTATTACATCTTGGACAGAACCCATAGTTTTCTAGACATTTTCTGAGAAGGTATTAAAATTCTAAGCAAATTAAACATTTCCATCTCAAATATGATTTAAGTCTCATTTTGTCCCCTCTCCTATCCTCCTGCACAGGTTTGACCCCTTGCTGGAAAGACTCAAAGTGACATTGGAGGTAATTCTTTCCCTCCTTTCCTCACCGAGAGGGACCTGGAGCAGGGAGGAATGTTTGGGGAATTATAATGATACCATCACTGTTCTTAATGATGAATTCATTTAATTCAATTGCTCTGTGGAGTAGGTCCTATTATTATCTCTATTTTACAGATAAGAAACCAGAAGGCACAGAGAGGTTAAATAATTCAACAAGTCAAATTATGTTGAATTGTATTAAGTTGAATTGAATTGAGTTGAATTAAGTGCCTCAGCTCTATTGTTATAAGCAGCAGAGATGGGGTTCAAACCCAAGCAGTCTAGCTTCAGAAATCTCCTAACTATGTTACATTCAGGAAAAGTCAAATATCCTCCTTACTCAGTTGGATAGTTCTCCCTCCCCATGGTCAGACTGTTGTTGGCTCTTCCCAAAATGTGGGACACACAGCAATGTTTTGTCCCACTTAATATACTCTGGAAACTTCAGGGTGAATCATTACAAAAACAAAGAGCAAGGTATTAAGAACTGAAACATGAAAGATGACAAAGGAAGACATGAGGAACACAGTGACACATAATGGGAGGTGGGAGGGAATACCTTGGAGGACAGCATTTCAAGAAGTTTGCTCCAAGGTAGAAAGCTTGCCTGAAAGCCAAGGAAGATCCCAGAAGAGGGGAGTGGGTAACAAAATAACAAAGAACCAAAGGCTTAAAAACGGCATTCAAGAACACAGGTTGGGAGGTATATTATGGGAAAGGTGATTAATGGAAGCAGAGAATGATACGTAGAAAGTAATATCCAGGAGTTGAAGGAGAATATGCTGGGGAAGCTTTGCTTTCCAAGTAAATGAGGATGGAGGTTGTTCACTGGTTTGAAGGAAAGATAACCATAATCTCAGGTGAAATTTTATGAAGTCCTTCCCTGGTGGACTAAGCTCTTTCCAGACACATTATTTTGTTAGGCTCATGAAAGCCTCCAAGGTTAAGTCCTGTGAACTATCACTGTAATTTTCCAGATGGAGTTCGGACATTGAGCCAAGGTAATGCAGATGGTGAATGCAGAGCTCTGACTGACAATCAAACCCATGTTCTCACACATGCAACTCTCCTACTCTCAGTAGGCGAGGCTGGGCGATAAGGAATGGCTTAAAGTCCCCATCTGGACACCTGCCAAGGAGAATTGGAGAGAAGACTTGTCAAGCACTGGTGAGAGCCAAGCTCAGGGTGGTCTGGGCTTTTGTGATTGTATGTCATTCTCAGATCCTTTGGGATCAGAGAAGTGGAATAGGGAAAGTATCTGGTGACCAAGCTGGATTTGGAGATTGTCACAAGTGTGGAACAAGACTAACTTTTGCTACCTTTCCATATTTAATGAGAGCCATGTCAATAATTTGCACATTCATATGAGTGAATTAACTCATCATGACTTATCTGATTTCAGACATTTACAAACTGTGCCTAGGGAGGTAACTCAGAAGTAGGGTTTGACTTAGCTGAGGTTTTAGGGACTAAAACTGGACATTTGCATCTTCTACACTAAGCTCCACCTCAATCCAGGAAGTGAGTTCTCTAGATGACCCCCGCACCACTGTCCCAAAGTTGGAAGGCTCCAGAATGAAGTCCAGGGAACGCTGGCCTGGTCAAGGAGCTTTTCAGAAACAACCAATGTGAACTGAAGACAAGTAACTCCTTCCCCTGTGGTCTGTGCTACAGAAGGCCCCTGAATTTCTGTGTGACATTCAGCCAAGGGTAGTGAGACTGTCCACAAAGCAAATGAAGATCAAATTTCCCCCAAAGAGGTGTAGAGGCCCAGAGCAGGTTAATATAATTTAAGGGAATAACAAAATATGGTTTTTCTCACATCCAAAGAAATGCAATTAAATCATTGTTTTCTGTAGATTAATTAAAGTATTTTTAACCAGTTGATCAGGTAGAGAAATTTTTTGTTTCTCTAACTGCTATAAAAGATATTTGCAACATCATCCTAATCATTTATGGATATTGAATTTATGTGTATATATATATGTATATATGGTTTATATATGTTCCATAAAACACAACTGCAGAAACTTTCACAGTAATATTATCTTCTTTTGTAAAGATAATTTATAAAATTTTATTTAAAAAAAATAACTTCAATTATTCTCAGTGATTCTTAGTAAAGTTAACATGAATTGCCCAACTGTTACTTTTTTGGCACAGAACAAAGATGCTATTTTTTTTAATTAAGTTTATTGGTACATTTTAGGTATAAAATACAGTTACATTGATCATTGGGATCTTGTGCCTTTGCCTGATTATCTTAGTTCTTATTTTTCCCCATCTCCCTGCCCTCTCTTCAAGCCCTTCAGCCTTCCCTATTTACAGAGACTTTGTTTCCATTTTTTCCTTTTCTCATATTTTTTCTTCTCCCTTCTTTCCTTTCCTCTACCCTTCCCACTTCCCCAACTCCTTTAGACCTTTTCTTCCTATTTCACATTATCAATTATATCATTTGAAACTTATTTACACTTTCAGTATTTCACATCAGAAAAATTATTTGGTATTTACAAATGTGTGTCCTATTTATTTCACTTAAGAGTATGGCCTCAATGTGCATCCATTTAGCTATAAATATCTCTAGTTTCTCATTCTTTATAGCTGAATTGTACTCCATTTTATAGAAAAACCACATCTTCTTTATCCAGTCTCCAGTTGATGGGCATTTGGGCTGTCTCCAAGATTTAGGTATTACAAACTGTGCCACTATAAACATGGGTGTGTATATATCACTGTGGTATGATTCTTGTAATTCTTTTGGAAAGATACCCAGCAGAGGGATGGCTGGATCAAATGGGACCTCTAATCCAAGTTTTTTGAGGTCTCTCCATACTGATTTCCATAGTGGTTGTACCAGTCTGCACTCCCACCAATAATGAAGAAGGGTTCATTTCTCCTCACAATTCCACCAACATTTGTTATTCGTTGATTTCTTAATAGCACCCATTCTTTCTGGAATGAGGTGGAATCTCAGTGTAGTTTTCATCTGCATCTCGAATGACCAATGATGTTCAACATTTCTTCATATATTTACTTGCTGCTTTTACTTCTTTGTCTGAGAAATGTCTGTTCATTTCAGATGCCCATTTTTGAATTGGGTCTTTATATTTGGGGGGTCTGACTTTTTGAGTTCTTTATATATTCTAGATAGTAGACCTTTGTCTGAGGTACAGCTGCTAAAATTTTTTTCCCACATTGTAGGTTGTCTCTTAGCTCTGTGGTGGTTTCTCTTGCAGTGCAGAAGCTTTTTAATAAGATGAGATCCCAGTTGTTGATTTTTTGTGCTAGTTCCCATGCTACTGAGGTTTTGTTCATAAAGTCTTTTCCTATGCTAATGTCTTCAAGCGTTCTACCTAACTTACCTTCCAGTAAGTTTTGTGTTTCTGTTTTAATATTTAGAACTTTAATCCACTTTGATCTTAGTTTAGTGCATGGTGAAAGACAGGGGTCTAGTTTTAATCTTTGGCAGGTTGAAATCCAGTTTTTCCAACACCGTTTATTAAAGAGGCTATCTTTCCTCCAGTGAGGGTGGTTGGCTCCTTTGTCAAAGATGAGGTGGCTGAGTGTGTCTGGAGTTGTTTCTGCATCTTCTAATCTGTCCCACTGATCCTCGAGGTCTGTTTCTTTGCCAGTCCCATGCTGTTTTTATCACAGTAGCTTTACAGTATAGTTTCTAGTTGGAGATTGTGATACCTCTGCCATGTCTCTGTTGCCTAGAATTGCTTTTGCTATTCTAGGTCTCTTCTGGTTCCAAATGAATTTTTGGATTATTTTCTCTATTTCTGTGAAATATACTGTTGGGATTTCAATCAGGATTGTATTGAATCTGTATAGCAGCTTTGGAAGTATGGCCATTTTGGTTCTTCCCACCCAGAAACAAGGGATGTCTTTCCATTTTCTTATATCCTCTTTGATCTCTTTTTTCAAAGTGCTGTAGTTTTCCATGTAGACGTCTTTTGCTTCCTTTGTTAGATTGATTCCTAAATATTTCATTTTTTTTGGATGCTATTGTGAAAGGGATTGTTTCCCTAATTTCTCATTCAGTGAGTCTGTTATTTGTGTACAAGAAGGCTATTGATTTTTGAGTGTTGACCCTGTATCAGCTGCTCTACTGAATCTGTCAATTAAGTCTAGAAGGCTTTCGGCAGAGTTTTTTGGGTCTTCTATGTAGAATATCATATAGTCAGCGAATAATGACAGTTTAACTTCTTCCTTTCTTATCTTTATTCCTTTTATTTCTTTCCCTTGTTGAATTGCTGTGGGTAATGTTTCCAGAACTATATTGAACAGAAATGGTGACAGTGGACATCCTTGTCTTCTTCCTGATTTTAGCATGAAGGTTTTCAGTTTTTGACCATTTAGTATGATGTTGGCTGTTGGTTTTTCATATATACCCTTTATCATGATTAAGATAAAGACCTTCTATTCCAATTTTCTGTAGGGATTTTATCATGAATGGGTGTTGGATTTTGTCAAATCCTTTTTCTGCATCTATAGAGATGATCATACAGTTTTTGTCCTTGACTCTGTTAATATAATGTATTACATTTATTGATTTACATATGTTGAATCATCCTTGCATCCCTGGGATTAATCCATCTTGGTCAGGGTTTATGAGCTTCTTGATGACCCTCTGTATTCTGTTTGCCAGTATGTTGCTGAGGATTTTTGCATCTATGTTCATTAGAGAGATTGGCCTGTAGTTCTCTTTTTTGGTTGGTTCTTTCTCTGGTTTTGGAATCAAAGTAACAGTTGGTTCCAGGAACGAATTTGGAAGTATTGCTTTTCTTTCAATTTCATTGAAGAGTTTAAAGAGTAATGGCAATAGTTCTTCTCCAAATGTCTCACAGAATTCAGCAGTGTAGCCCTCAGGACCTGGGCTTTTCTTTGTTTGTAAATTTTTAATTACATTTTCAATTTCACTGATTGTAATTGGAGTGTTTAGAATATCTTCTTCATTTAACTTTGGCAATTTGTATGTATCTAGGAATCTTACCATTTCTTCTGTGTTTCCCATTTTATTAGAGTACCAGTTCTTGAAGTAAGTATTGATGATCTTCTGGATTTCTGCTGGATCTGTTGTGACTTCACTTTTTTTGTTCTTAATTGCATGAATTTGAAGCTTTTCTGTCCTTTTTTTGATAAGGTTGGCTAAGGGTTTATCAATTTATTTATTCTTTTGAAAAACCAACTCTTTGATTCATTGATTTTTTTGTATCACTCTCTTAGTCTCCATTGCATTGATATATGCTCTAATCTTTATAATTTCCTCTCGTGTACGAGCTTTGGGTTTGTCATGCTCTTCTTTTTCTAGGAGCTTGAGGTTCAGCATTAGTTTGTTTATTTGAGCTCTCTCTGTTTTCCTAATATGGGCATTCACTGCTGTGAATTTCCCTCATAGAACTGCTTTCATTGTGTCCCACAGATTCCTGTATGGTGTATTGCCATTATTATTTACTTGCAGAAACTGTCTAATTTCTTCTTTAATTTCCTCTGTGACCCATTGGTTGTTTAGGACGGTGTTATTCAATTTCCATGTGTTTGTGGGTGTTTTGCAGTTTCTTATGCTATTGATCTCCAATTTTATTGCACTATGGACTGATAATATACAAGGGGTAACTTCAATTCTTCTGCATTTACTTAAACATGCCCTATGAGTTAGCATGTGGTCTATTTTGGAGAACGACCCATGTGCAGCTGAAAAGAATGTATATTCTGATTTTGTGGGGTGGAACACTCTGTAGACATCTATTAAGTCCATTTCTTCAAAAGCTTTGTTGAATTCTAGAGTTTTGTTGTTGATTTTTTTGTCTAGATGGTCTATTTGTGACATTGGGGTACTGAGGTTCCCCACTGCAATTGTATTAGTGCTTATTTGGTTATTCATGTCCCCTAATACTTGTTTTGTATAGTTGGGGGCATTTGTATTTGGTGCATATATATTTGTGATTGTCATCTCTTCCTCTTGGATTGTTCCCTTCACAAGGATGTAGTGACCATCTTTGTTTCTCTTAGTTTTGGTTTGAAATCTATTTTGTCTGCAAATAAGATTGCTATCCCTGCTTTTTTCTGGGTTCCTGTCACATGGAGGACTGTTTTTCATCCTTTTACTTTCAGTCTATGAATGTCTTTTTTTATTAGGTGTATTTCTTCTTTATAGCATATTGTTGGATTTTGCTTCTTAATCCATTCAGCCAGTCTATTTCTTTTGATTTGTGAAGTAAGGCCATTAACATTGATGGTTATAATTGATAAATATTGACTCAACCTTGTCATGATGTTTTCCTGTTGTTGGCTCTTCCCCCCCCCGCCCCGCCCCCATTAAGTTTATTGGTACATTTTCAGTAAAAAATACAGTTACATTCATCATTGGGATCTTGTACCATTACATGAGTCTCTTGGTTCTTATTTTTTTTCCCCCTTCATTGCCCTCCCTTCACCCCCTCCACCCTTCCCTATTTGCAAAGACCTTGTTTCCATTTTTTTTTCCTTTTCTCATATTTTTTCCTTTCCCTTTTTTCCCTTCCCCTACCCCTCCCAATTCCCCTGCTCTTTTAGACCTTTACTTCATGTTACACAATATCAGTTATACATTTTTTAAATTACAATATTAAGATCGAGGAGACATTACCACAGCTTTTACAGAATATAAAAGGATATAGAAAGCATATTACAAAAATCTTTTTTGAAATAAATTTGACAA
>NW_004624758.1:1870190-1882843 GCF_000247695.1 Heterocephalus glaber
TGGCATTCCATCATGTTCCTCAGCTCCTCTATTTTTTTATCTCTATCCTCTCTAGATTTATTAATCATGTCTTGCACTATGGGCACAATCTTTGCTGTTATCTGAGAAATTATTTCTGATTTCATTTTTTCCAGATCTTCTTTTGTTGCCAGTTCAAGGAGTCCAGGTAGTTGAGTATCAGAGTGTTCCATCTTGTTTCTTTTTGGAGTTGCTGTAGGTGATCTGGAAGTCTGGTTCTGAGGCTTGTTTACCTGTCTTCTCATTTCGACAGGGGTAGGGGGATGTGCGGCTTACCTCCTCTGTGCTGGGAGCTGTGGCTCACCTAACCAGAAGCCTCCTCCAGGCTGGGAGCCATGGCATGTCTACCTGGAAGCCTCTTCCATGCTGGGAGCCATGGCACACCTACCCAGAAGCCTCCGCCTGGCTGGGAGCTGTTGCATGCTGACCTGGAGGTCTCCTCTGGGGTGGGAGCTGTGGCACGCTGACCCAGAGGCCTCCTATGTGTTGGGAGCTGCAGCATGCCTATCTGGAATCCTCTTCCACACTGGGAGCCGTGGCATGCCTATCCAGAAGCCTCCTCCTCACTGGGAGCTATGGCATGCTGACCAGGAAGTCTCTGGGCTGGGAGCCTTGGCACACCGACCCGGAGGCCTCCTCTGTCCTAGAAGCTGTCTATTTTCACATATTAAACTGCAAATTGCTTTTTCTACTGTATTTGGGAGATCATTCCATACCAGTATATAGAGAACTATTGTCTCTCTCTTCTTGGTCTCTAGGTATCACTTTACTACATGGCATACTATAATTTATTTAACTAATCCCTGTTAATAGATGTCTTAGGTTGGAACCTCTAGAAGTGGAGTGACAATTATGCAAGTGATTTATTGAGAAGTGCTTTCAACAGAAGCCTATACAGAGGCCAGAAAGGAAAATAGGCTGGAAAAGAAGCCAAGGAAAGGTGTGACTTTCATCAAGTCTAACCTTCAACCCATACCATGAAGAGCTCTGGAGTATGCATGGCACCAGGAAACAGTGATGAGCTTTTATATCACAAATAGCTCAGACTTTGGCTTTGGGCAACCTATGGGTAACTCACACCATCTCCAGGTGAGGAGTGTTAGAGTCAGTTGAGAACAAGTCTCTGCAGAGCATGAGCTATAAGATATTAGCAGCCAACACTCATGGTAGCTGGAGATGGATGCACTGATCAGGAAAGGGGATAGAGGTAGAGAGCTCTACACTGGACATTAGGTCCTTCCCAGTTGTCCAAGCACAAGCAATGCTGCCATCCTTGTGGACATGCTCTTTGTACATGTGCCAGAATCACTAAAGGCAGCAATGCCTAGAGTAGAATAACAGAGTCAAGGATATAAACATTTAAAATTCTGGTAGATATTGCCAAACTACTCTCCAATTTACACTCCTACCCAAAGCACATGAGACTGTCTGTCTTCTCCCACCCTTACAGAAAATATAATTCACTAAACTTTTTACTTTTTCTCAATCAAATGCAAAATGTCACCTTGTTGACACTTTAATTCACATTTTCTTACTATGAGAAGTTTTAAAAATCTTTTCATATGTGATTTTTACTTCCTCTTACGTGAATTGCCTCTTTATACTTTTTGTCCATTTTTAAATTTGGTTCTTAGTTTTTTCCTTGTTGATGCAAAAGTACTCTTTAAATCATCAAGACAAGTTCTTCTAAAAATATTTTTCCAGAGATACTTTTTATTTTACTTATGAGAAGTTATTTAAAAATTTAAAACATTTTAATAATCAAGTATATTTTTCTTTTTAATGACACTTCAATGTTGTGTCAATCTCCCAAGTCTCCAAGACTATAAAAATTCTTCAGTGATTTTTCTTTTAATGTTTAGGGCTCTATTTTTTACACTCAAGTTTTTAATCTAGCTGAAATTTATTATGGTATATGGAGTACGGTAGACTCCAACTTTTAAAAATATTTTTTCCACATGGATACCATTTGTCTTAAAACCATTAATTAATTCATTATTCATGAAAATGAAATGGTGCCTTTATGACAGAGTAAGTTTCCATATTGGGAATATTTCTACACTCCTCTTTTTCATTGATCTCTTCATTGTCTGAGTTTGCCCCAGTGCTGTACAGTTTAAATTGTAATAGTTATCAATTTTGATATGTAAAAAGCTAGTCATTATTGCTCTTCCTTTTCAGAATTTTCCTACCTTCTCTGGCAGATATATTTTTTCTTTATCCACTTCAGAAACCTGTAGTATTTCTTTTGGCATTACTTTAAACTTATTTATTAATTTAGGGTGAAAGAACATCTGATAATATTGTTTCCTTTCCAAGTACAGGTATTTATTCAGTTTAAATTTGAAACTTTTAATATTATTTTTGAAGATTTCTTCTTAAATATCTTAATCATTTTGTTAAGTTTATTATTGATTTTTTATGTTATGTTAAATCACTTTTCATTATATTTTATTTCTGGGTTTTTTTCTATGTTTCTTCTTCTAATTCCATAAATAAAGTAGATTGACATTTTTCTGAATTCAAAATAATTACATGAGACACACAAACATTATTTGGAAGTAATTTGTGTACAATATATAAAAAAATTAGTTTTCTTGGATGCTCAGTTTTTAGGAAAATATGCACATGGCAGAAGTTTTCACATTTTCAAAATTTTAATGGAGGAGATGTGGACCAGAGTGATGTGAGTACACTCAGGTCCCAGCCAGAGCACTGTCCAGACCCCAGCAGCTTGGGCCCACAGGCCCCAGCCAGTAGCCTACCTGGGAAAGAAGCAACAGCCAGATACCCACCCAGATACCATTGGTAACTGTGTGCAGACCCCAGGCAGAAGCCCATTCACACATCAGCAACTAGGGTGCACAGCCCCCAGCCAAAGATCCTCCCAGATAATAGCTATGCAAGGGGGCAAGCCCCAGCCAGGGGCATCCCCAAATACCATCCCACATGTGCACAGACACCAGCCAGAACCCTGCCCAGACAAATGGCAGCACAGGGATCCAGAAGGCCACCATTCTGAACCCAGAAATTGGTGCAGTGGTAAGCAGCAGAGAAGAGGCCTCTCAGTGGCTTGCTGAGAATTGAAAACTACTGGGTGAGTAAAAAGTAGCCTCAACAAAGGTGCAGCAGGCTGCATCTGTTGAAATGAGAAGACACTTAAACAAGCCTCAAGATCAGACTTCCAGATCACCTAAGGCAACCCCAAGGGGCAGCAAGATGAAACAATCTGATATTCAAACACCTGGACTCCCTGAACTGGCAAAAAAGAGGGTCTGGAAAAAATGAAATCAGAAATAATTTCTCAGATAACAACAGAGATTGTGTCCATAGTGAAAGATAGGATTAATAACTCTAGAGCAGACACAGATACAAAAAATGGAGGAGATGAGGTACATGATGAAATCCCAACATAGGAAACAAGTGGAATCCATAAAACAGATGCAAGCAGATGTCCAGGAGATTAAAAACTCTATTGAAAGTTTATGCAGTAGACTGAGCCAATGTGAGGACAGAATTTCAGATATAGAAGACAAGATTGTAATTAGTGACCAGGAAAATAAAAATTTCTTAAAAATAGTAAGGGTCCATGAGAAAGCAATCCAGCAGCTGCTAGATGATACAAAGAAGAATAACAAAAGACTGATAAGAGTCAATGAAGAAAAAGGAAAGAGTACAAACAACATAAAAAAAAAAACTTTTCACAGAAGTAGTGTCAGAAAACTTCCCAAGTAGGGGGAAAGAACTTGACATACAGATAACTGAGACATTTAGGACTCCAACTAGCCATGATAAAAAAAATCTACACCTAGGCATATAACACATAGGATTCCAGAAACCCAACAGAAGAACAAAATCCTACAAGGAGTTAGAGAAAAGAAGCAAATCACATACAAAGGAAAGCTCATCAGAATCACAGCAGACTTCTCAATGCAAATCCTCAAGGCAAGAAGAGCTTGGAGTGATATATTTCAAGTCCTAAAGGAAAACAGCCTCCAACCCAGATTGATGTACCCTGTAAAAACTATCTTTCAAATCTGATGGAGAAATAAGATATTTTCATGACAAGAAGCACCTGAGAAACTTCATGAATACCAAACCAGCCTCCAAAGAATTTTAAACAATATCCTAGGAAAAGACAATGAGGATCACAACCCCAGGAAGCCCAGGAGAATGAATCTACCAGGCTTACAAGAAATTATATGCAAAGGGGAAGAATCTAACAAAAAGAAAAAATCATGACATTGATAAGTCAATACATATCAGTTATAACTATCAATGTTAATGGTCTCAATTCATCAATAAAAAGAAACACACTGGCAAAATGGGACAAGAAACAAGATCCAACAATATCCTACATAAAAGAAACACACTTAATTCAAAAAGAAACTCATAGATTGAAAGTTACAGGGTGGAAAACAATACTCCATGCGACAGGAACCTGAAAAAAAGCAGCAGTAGCTATCCTCTTTGCAGATCAAATGGATTTCAAACAAACAGTAAGAGAGAAAAAGAAGGCCATTACATCCTTGTAAAGGGAAAAATCCAAGAGGAAGAGATGACAATCATAAATATATATGCACCTAAATAAATAAATAAATAAATAAATGTATATGCACCAAACACTAGTGTACCCAACTATATAAAACAAATATGAATGGACATGAAAAATCAAAGAAGCACTAATACAATAGTAGTGGGGGACCTCAATACCACACTGTCACAAATAGATAGATCATCCAAATGAAAAATAAGCAATGAAATACTAGAACTCAATCAACCTCTTGAACAAATGCACTTAAGAGATGTTTACAGAGTGTTCTACCTGCCAAAATCAGAATACACATTCATTTCAGCTGCACATGTGTCATTCTCCAAAATAGACCACGTACTCACTTATAAAACATGGTTAAGTAAGTGCAAAGGAATTGAAGTTATCCTTTGTATATTATCAGACCACAATGTGATCAAATTGAGGATCAATAGCAAAAGAAACCACAGGAATTTCATAAACACATGAAAATTGAACAACACACTTCTGAATAACCAATGGGTCACAGAGGAAATTAAAGAAAAAATCAGACAGTTTCTACAATTAAATGAAAATGCCAATGCAACATATTGAAATGTACGGGACACAATGAAAGCAGTCTTAAGAGGAAAATCCATAACAGTGAATACTCACATTAGGAGTGAGCTCAAAAAAACAATCTAATGCTGAACCTCAAGCTTCTTGAAAAAGAAGAGCAGGACAAACCCAAAGCTCATACAAGGGAGGAAATTATAAAGACCAGAGCAGAAATCAATGCAATAGAGACTAAGAGAACGATTTAAAAAATCAACATTAAGTGTCAGGAGCAATGCTACATAATTTTAGGGAAAAATCATTTGACTACCCTAGTTCTCCTGCCTACAGGCCAGCTATGGCATTTCAAGATATGATTCCATTTTGGCCTCTGGTGACAATTGAGACCTCAATGATCCCATGATGCTGTGATGCTCCAGAGCAAGACCACACCTACGGGAGACATCCTGGGAGGAACCAAATCTTCATCTATCCAGTTCCTCATTGACCTAGGAATTCTGCCACTCCCCAGTCATCTGTTACATTTGTTTCTCCCAGTGTACTGAATAAAAGGTGTGGGCAAACTCGGGGGCTTTTGTCTTTGCTGCCCAGAGCAGCACTGCTCAGGCCCAAAGCTCACCTTCTTCTCCAAGTCTCATTTTTTCTACCTTTCCTGTATAATAAGTTAATTCGCCTTGTGCTGCCATGGCTTGCAGGAGACTAGGACTTACTGCAAAGGTTCTAGTAATGTCCCCTTTCCCTGTTCCCTAGAATAAAGCAAAGAGTTGATTCTTTGAAAGAATAAACAAACAGAATGACACAAGAATAAACAAAGAATGACAAAACTTTAGCCAACCTTATAAAAAAAAGGAAAGAAAAGACCCAAATCCATGCAATTAGAAAGGAAAAGGGTGAAATTACCATGGACCCAGCAGAAATTAGGAAATTCATCAATACCAACTTCAAGAATCTATATGCCAATAAGATGGAAAACACAGAAGAAATGGACAGATTCCTAGACACATATGAATTACCAAAGTTGAACAAAGAAGACCTAAAATGTCTAAACAACCCAATATCAATCAACAAAATTGAAAATGTGATTAAAAACTTACCAACTAAGAAAACCCCAGGTGCTAATGGTTTCACTGCTGAATTCTTCAAGACATTTAGACAAGAACTATTGCCACTATAGTTTAAACTCTTCAATGAAATTGAAAGTGAAGCAATACTCTCGAATTCACTCATGGAAGCAAGCATCACCTTGATCCCAAAAGCAGAGAAAGAGCCAGCCAAAAAAGAGAACTATAGGCCATATAATGAACATAGATGCAAAAATCCTTAATAAAATACTGGCAAATAGAATGCAGAAGATCATCAAGAAGGTCATATACCCTGACCAAGTGGGATTCATCCCAGGGTGGCAGGGATGGTTCAACATATGCAAATCAATAAATGTAATACTCTATATTATTAGGGCCAAGGACAAAAACCATATGATCATCTCAATAGATGCTGAAAAAGCATTTGACAAAATTCAACACGCATTCATGATAAAAACCCTACAGAAAATTGGAATAGACATGATTCTCTAAATAGAAGACCCCCAAGAACTCCACCAATAGCCTTCTAGACTTAATAACCAAATTCAGAAGAGTAGCTGGATACAAGGTCAACACATAAAAATCAGTAGCTTTCCTGTACATGAACAACAGACTCACTGAAAGAGGAAGTGGAGAAATAACTCCCTTCACAATAGCACCCAAAGAAATGAAATACCTAGGAATCAACCTAACAAAAGAAATCAAAGACTTCTTCTCTGAAAACTTACAACTCTGAAAAAAGAGATTGAAGATGATATCAGAAAATGGAAAGATATCCCTTGCTCCTGGGTAGGAAGAATCAATATAGTGAAAATGTCCATACTTCCCAAACTGCTAAATAGATTCAATGCCATCCCAACTGAAATCCCAGCAGCATATTTCACAGATCTTGAGAAAATAATTCATAAATTCATTTGGAACCAGAAGAGACCTAGAATAGCAAAAGCAATTCTCAGCAACATAGACAATGTAGGAAGTATCAAAATCTCCAACTTGAAACTATACTGCAAAGCCATTGTGATAAAAACAGCATGGTACTGGCAAAGAAACAGGCCTAAGGATCAGTGGAATACATTAGAAGATGCAGAAACAACTCCAGACATACTCAGCTACCTCATCTTTGACAAAGGAATCAACCATCCTCACTGGACAAAATATAGCCTCTTTAATAAATGTTGTTGGAAAAGCTCGATTTCATCTTGCCAAAGATAAAAACTAGACCCCTATCTTTCACCATGCACTGAACTAAAATCAAAGTGGATTAAAGATCTAAATATTAAAAGAGAAACACTAAACCAGTTGAAAGAGAGGTTAGGTAGACTCTTGAAGACATTGGCCTAGGAAAAGATTTCATGAACAAAACCTCAGTTGCCCGTGAACTAGCACAAAGAATCAACAAATGGATCTCCTCCTATTAAAAAGCATCTTCACAGCAAGAGAAACCACCAACAGCATGAAGAGACAACACACAATTTGGGGAAAAAATTTTACCAGCTGTTCCTCAGACAAAGGACTACTATCTAGAATATAATAAAGAACTCAAAAAAATCAGACCCCCCCCCAAATATAAAGACCCAATTCAAAAATGGGCATCTGAAATGAACAGACATTTCTCAAACAAACAAGTAAAAGCAGCAAATAAACATATGAAAAAATGTTCAACATCACTGGTCATTCAAGAGATGCAAATGAAAACAACACTGAGATTCCACCTCACCCCAGAAAGAATGGCTGCTATCATGCAATCAACCAATAACAAGTGCTGGTGGGGTTGTGGGGAGAAAGGAATCCTTCTTCATTATCGGTGGGAGTGCTGACTGGTGCAACCACTGTGGAAATCAATATGGAGATACCTCAAACAACTAGGATTGGAAGTCCCATTTGACCCAGCTATTCCTCTGCTGGGTATCTTCCCAAAAGAATTGAAAGAATCATACCACAGTGATATATGTGCACCCAAGTTTATAGTGGCAAAGTTTGTAATAGCTAAAACTTGGAAACAGCCCAATTGCCCATCAACTGGAGACTGGATAAAGAAGATGTGGGGTTTTTTTTATAAAATGGAGTACTACTCAGCCATAAAGAATGAGAAACTAGAGACATTTATAGCTAAATGGATGCACATTGAGGCCATACTCTTAAGTGAAATAAATAGGACACACGTGTAAATACCGAATAGTTTGTCCAGTGTGAAAAACTAAAAGTGTAATAAGAATCAAAATGTATAATTGATAGTATGAAATAGGAAGAAAATGTTTGAAGGAATAGGGGAAGTTGGAGGGGAAGGGGAAAAGAAAGGAGGAAAAAGAAAAAATATGAGAAAAGGAAAAACATGGAAACAAAGTCTTTGTAAATAGGGAATGGTGGAAGGGGTGAAGGGAGGGGAGGGGAATGGGGAAAAAATAAGAACCAAGATATATCATGTAAAGGTACAAGGTCCCAATGATGAATGTAACTGTACTGTATACCTAAAATGTACCAATAAAAAAAATGGGGAAAAAATGAAATGTTTCCCCTAATATCAGGAACAAGGCATGGATGTCTCCTTACCACTGCTATTCACTAGTTTACTGGCGGCTTCACTATAATAGAAAATAAAGAAGTAAAACATAGAGATAAAAAAGAAGATTTAAAACTGTCATTTTCAAAGATGATGTGATAGTTTATATAGAACATCCTATGGAGGGCCAGGGATTTAGCTCAGTGGTTTCGGCGCCTGCTGAGCAAGTGCAAGGACCCAAGTTCGATCCCCGGTACTCCCCCGCCCCCCCCAAAATAAAAAGCAAATGTGAACATCCTATGGAATGCTGAAAAGTATTAGAACTAATCAATGAGTTTAGCAAAATCTCAAGATATAAAGTTAAAATACAAAAATTAATTGGATATTTATGCACTAGCAACTATATATAATATATGTAATTAGAAATTGAAATTTAAAATACTACTTAAAAACATGGAATGGTAGTTTTTGAACAATTTTCTGAATACACTCAAAATTACTGACAAGTCATACACTTTAATGGAGTATTCATTATATGTGATTATATTTTAATTTTTAAAATCTATGAAACACTTAGAGATTAATTTAACAAAATTATGCAAAACCTATACACTGAAAAAATTAGCATTGCTGAGGCAAACTAAATAATACTGAGGTAAAGAAGATATGTGCCCTCTTTATGGATTGGAAGACTCGATATTATTAAGATTTAATTATCACTAAGAAATGCCATTTCTTGTGATGGGCAAGACCTGAATATAAGTTAAGGGAAGAAAAGGGTCATAGCAACATGAAGAGTTTCTTCCAACATCTGAAAGAGCAGTGCAAGAAAGGAGGTGGGGAAAAATTGTTTCCTCTGAGTTCTTTATTAAAAAAAAAACTGAATGAAGACCGAAGAGTGAAAATTATGTAAAGAGAGAGTTTTCAGTGGTCAGCATGTCTACACACAGCACCAGAGTCCAGAGACTTGGGAGGGCCTCGTTCCTGGATCTGTTTAAGTTGAGGTAAGACCAGAATTCAGAGTTCTAGAGAAAAAATTTCTAAATTTGGTGGGAAATAACACTGGATCATTTCTAAGTAAATCTCACTCTCAGTATCCACAAGGTGATGTTACTAACAGATATAGTGGAAAATATAATAGTGGATAATAGATGTAATGGAAAGAAAATCAGAAGAAGGTGGGGAGGAATTGCTTTACTTCACTATTCAATCAGACACTAATCCAGTCTCATCCTCATGCTCTATCTGCTTCAGTGCTGACTGATTATCGTCAGCTGCAGAACATATGAAGCATTGAGTGCATGTGTCTGTGCTTGTGTGAATGTAAAATGCAAAGTATGCATAAGCATGTGAGTATACATCTCAGAGATTGAAGTGCTCTGGAGAAAATTCGTATGCTGTATATTGTGGTTATGTCTTAATCTACTCTGCTTTTATGCCACATGTAAATTCTTCCACTGTCTTTTCAACTCTCTGTTCTGCTACTTTCAGAATTTTCCAGGCCTCTCCTGAAGGCACTTAAAAGTCATTTTTATAGCCTTTGTTCTAAGACATACACATTCATTCTTCATGCTGAAGTCAGAGAAATATCAGATCAAGCAGAATTGCTGTTACAGAACATATAACACAAATCTAAGATCTTGTTTCACCTCATAATATGTGGTGAATGTCTAAATCTTTTTTAAAAATGTATTATAGTAAAAGACACATTGCCATTAACCTCCCTCAAAATACTCCTCCTCACTTTGAACCCTGAGCCTGTACTCTAGAACAAATATGTTTAATTTGTATTTATTCTATATATAGAAAATTCAGGGAGACTAGAGTGGGGTCTGGGCATTGGCACATCAGAACTATATGACCACTGTGTGGCCAGAGCTGAGACCCCCATCCTTACATGTTGCAAGGAGAGATTTTCTTGATGTCATAGTTTGGACGTGATATATCCCTCCAGGCTCACGTTTGGAGACTTGATCCCCAATGCAGCAATGTTCAGAGTTGGGATCTAGAAAAATGACTGGGTCCTAACTTCGTCAGTGAATCTCCAGTATTAATAAGATCATAATCTGATAGCACTATCAGGAGGTGAAGGAAACCAGAGGGGGAGCCCAGCTGAAGGGAGTGTGTCACAGGGGCAAGAATTTGGGGACTATACTCGATCTTCCCCCACTTCCCCTTGGTGCCTTGTCCCTTTCTGCTTCCTGGCTGCGATGAAGTGAGGAGCTTTCCTCTGCCACACCCTTCTGCCATGATGTTTCTGTCTTACCACAGGTCTGATGCCAACGGGGCCAGCTGACCATGGACCGAAACCTCTGAAACCATGAACCAAAATAAATCTTCCTAAAGGTTGTTTTTCTCAGGTATTTGGTCACAAGGACAAAAAGCTGACTAACATACTTGAGGGATGCCCACAGGTTCTGAAGGTATTTTGAGGCTATGTGAAGCTCCTGGTGGGTAGGAGAAAGAGCCCACATGTCAGAGAACACTTCCTTCCCACACAGTTTGCCATACAAACAGAAATGTTCACTTGACTAAGAAATGCTACCCCCTTGGCAAAAACCAAGGAGCAAGAAAAAAAAATTGGGCATATTATGACACCAGTTTGCATGATGAACCATGTAGTGTATTCTAGGCCCTTTGATAAGCATCTTATGTACAATAGTCCTCCCTTATTCACAAGCTTTTTTTTCAATGGTTTCAGTTACTGTAGTCATAAGCAGTCTGAAAATATTACTATAGTGCAATAAGGAATTAAGGTATTTTGAGAGAGACCACAAGCACATAACTTATTATAGTATATTGTTATAATTTTTCTATTTTAATATTATTGTTACTCTCTTATTGTGCCTAACCTATAAATTAAACTTTACCACAGGTATGTATGTAGAGAAGAAAACAGCCTATTAGAGTTTAAGAAATCCTCTGTAGTTTAAGAAATCCCCTGGGGCCTTGGAAGACTACCACATGTCATTTAACCATCATTTCTTATACTTATCCCCATTTTACAGTTGAAAAATTGGAGTCACATAGGGGTATTAACATACTTGGAGTCATTCTCAGTCTGCGGGGACAAAAATACCAACACGAATTGGCACCCCTAACCACTCAGTCTTGGCCTCTATAGTACTATTACGGGCTAGAACTAAATGTAGACAATAACAGTGTTTGGAAGGTGACCAGTTTGCAGGTTAGGGTTAGTGCTGTCCTTTATCAATGGATGCATTCACTGATGAGCTCAATAGTTGAGTGTGCTGTTAGGTGATGGGACTGGCTGAAGTGGGTCACAAGGGGTGTGAGTGGAAAGGTCCTCCATTACCCCATCCCCTGTTCCTGGCTATCATGGGTTAAACAGCTTTACTCCACCAAGCCATTTCTACCTTGGAGCCAGTGAACCACACACTGAAACAGAACCAAAATAAACCTCTCCTACGTCATGGGTGTTGAGTATTTTGTCCCAGTGATGGGAAAGTAACTCAGACAAGTACACAGTCCTCAGAACAGCCCAAGTTGTAAAGGGCTTAGGAAGTATAACAAATTACCTTAAAGCTGCTGTAACAAATTACCACGAACGACATAGCTCAAAACAATAGAAATATATTCTCTCACGGTTCTGAAGGCAAAAAGTATGAAACCAAGGTATTGACAGGTTGGTTCCCTTTGGAGAATCTACTCTATGGTTCTGTCTTAACTTCTGGGAGGCAATTCTTTATGTTCCTTGGCTTGTGGCTGCATAACCCCAATCTCTGTTTCTATCCTCACATGGCCTTTTATGAGTCTCTGTGTCTCAAATCTCCCTCTGTCTTTCTTTTATATTGACACCTGAAATTGGACCAAGGTGCTCCCTAAACCACCATTTTCTAAATAAGGCCTGTGCACAGATTCTAGGGTGGTTGGACATGGATATATCCTTTTTTTTTTTTTTTTTTTTTTGAGACAGCCCAAATGCCCATCGACCACTGGCGAATGG
>NW_004624758.1:1882943-1946970 GCF_000247695.1 Heterocephalus glaber
TTTTTTTGAGACAGGGTCTTGCTATGCAGTTCAGGCTGGCCTTGAACTCACTATGTAGCCCAGGCTGGCCTCGAACTTGCAGTGATTCTCCTGCCTCAGCCTCCTGAGTGCTGAGATTACAGGTGTGCACCACCACACCCAGACTAGATATATCTTTTTAGAGGGCCACTATTCATCCATCACAGGAAGGAACTTCAGAAACAAAGGCAAGAAGTCAGAGAAGGGGAAAGGATGCTTCATCAGTGATATTTTTCCACCTGGTACAAAATATAAAATAGTAACTGATCTGAAAGCTTAGAAACCTAATAGAGAAAGAATGGTATCACACAAGACAAGGAACTCCAAAAAATAAAAATAATCAAGTGCCCTAAAAACTATCTACATGTGGGGCAAATGCATAGGCCTGGGTCCTATCCTAAGTCTATTAAGAAGAAGTCACCCACACTATGCATATCTTTTTTTCTCTCTTGGCCTCAGTCTTTATTTGTAAAATCAAGCAATTGAATTAGAGAACTTTTAAGCCCTCTTCCCATTCCAATATTCCATGATGCTGTGCATTCAAAGACCAGAGGTGTACACAGACAGATGATTCTGTGAGAAACATTGCAGGAGACACAACTGTTTGATTATCTAAGTGATTCGTATACAAGGCAATATTTTTCCAAGAGTGAACAAAGCAAAGTGAACCAGAAACATCAACACAGCAAATGTTCTCAGAAATGGTTCCATTTATACCATTATTGTGGCAAACACTCTGATCGTTTGTGTTAATAAATTATGTTTTGAGCTGCACTAAGTTGCCAGCCTTCAGTATATGTCAGGGCACTTTTCAGGGCCTTCTCAATTAGGAAACATGGCACAGATGATAGCTCCTTAATTGCCTTGAGTAGTCCATGAGAACAAAGCTGGATCAAATAATTCTATGTAATTAATCATTTTAAATTTTTTATTTTGGAAAATTACCAAGAATGACTACTAATGATGCTTCACTATGGACTTCAGTAGCCAACCAGGGCTTCAGATTAGCATTGCTGAGTTGGTAACATGGCATTTAGATACTTCTATTCCCACACCAAACTCAGAGTCACCTGATTTCTTTGCACAATTCTTCCATTGCAAGTGGGGAGAGAGACACTGATTAAACTCAACTGGAAAACATCAAGATTTATTAAGACTTCTGAGATATTCCTATGAAATCACTATCATCTGATGTACAGTGAGTTGGAATGAGACAAAGAATTGGGATATAATTTGAAGATGGCAATGGTATTGTTGAACTCTATATAAAATGCCCACAACACTTAGCTCCACAATTTAAATGTCAAGCTATCTTTCTTCAGCTTGCTGTGAAAAAAAAAATCTACCATTCTTATAAAAAGTACTCCACCCAATCCCAGTGCCTTTTGTCATGAGGATCCTCTAGCCTGCTGTTGGTTATTTTGTCTCATAATTCAGCCTGTATGAGTCTTCACTCTACTGGAATGTATGTCATCTGCAAGCCTGAACTGTATCTTCCCCATCTTTGCATCCTTCACCATGCCACTGTGTTTAGTGCGATGCCTGCCATGGCTTACTGCATGTACCCTCACCAACATCTGAATTGCATTGTTTAATGGTGGATAACATCCATCTGCAAGCTTATTACGAGTTTTAAATGACATTACATCTCTGATATATAATAAATACTCTATACATGGGGGCTATTAAACAGAATTCTGCCAGAAATTAGAATTATTAGAGGCCTCACTTTCCTGCTATTACAAAATACACAGATGACAGTTTGAAGACATTCTAACTTAATCCAACTGCAATATAACATCTGGATATGAATTAACATAAATTTTTCATGCAACAAACATTTCCTAGGCTCCTGTGTTATGGGACTGTTCTATATTTCAAAGAGCTCATAGTCCAGAGCAAAACAGACAAGTTGATAGATGAATTATAATGCAAAGCAATATTATTGTTAATTCCATCAATAAATATTGAAAAATGACAATGCAAAAAACTGTGCTAAGGACTAAGCTGGGACACATTGTTATTGGTTTGAAACATAATCAATACTTCTGACAGCTGTGCATTAAAAAGTAAGGTTTCCTGGTTTTCCTATCTTTTCTTACCTTTTCATTATTGTCTAAATCTAGACAATCTCCGTTATTAATTTTATTGGTATATTTTAGATATACATAATGATCACATTCATCATAGTGAATTTGTACCTGTGCATAATATATCTTGATTCTTTCCCCCCCAATTCCCTCCCCTCCTTTTAATCTCTCTTCCCCTCCTTATATGCAAAAGCTTTGTTTCCAGTTTTCTTCTATTCTCTTTTTTCTTTTCCCTTCCTTACTCCCCCCCATCTTGTTCCCCTTACCATTTGACATACATGTTTAAATATTGCATTGTTTCACTGATGTGAGAAACTGAAGATGTAAATAAGGACCAAAATGTATAATAGATATTGGGAAAAGGAAAGTAAATCTAGGATTCTTAACCTCATATAGAATCCTGGGGATTCATGAACTTGGATAAGAAGAAATGCCTACATATTTATTTTCTCAAATCACTAACTGAAATTTAGCAGTTCTTTCGATTATGAATGTAGATAACAAATGACAGTAGGATTAGCAGTCCCTGTGGCTTTGTAACCAATAGAAGTCACAGGTACTTTCATACTCTATTGCACTTGCTGCAGACATGTTGAAATGATTTATGCACATCACAACTTTGAAATTGGTTATTTGATCCACTGTTAGGCTTTGGAGTTTGTGATGAATAAAAAGTACATGCCTTACAATATCACAGATTTGTTTTAAAGAATATTTTAATTATTATATTTTAATACAATTTTAAAAATTGTATAATCCTACATATTTTATAGAATTTTTTAAGGAGTTCATAGGCTTCGACAAACTGCCAAAGAGATCTGTTACACAAAAAGTTTGACTCTTGATCCATGCTCTGGTAATTATTCTTAGCATACAGTTGGGATCTTTCTCTGAGGCAATGTTCAAAGACATGGTTGAGTTTTGGAACTCAGCCACACAGGGACCATTCACCTGCTGTGGTAGTGTTTGTTTGCTTTCGGGTTTTGCAGTGCTGAAGATCAAACCCAGGCCTGTGGCATGCTAGGCAAGTGCCCTACCACCGAGCCACATTCCTAGCTCCCATTCACCCGCTGTGGAACAGCTGCATATTGGGAGCCAGTTGATACTGTGTGTCTATGTACCCCCGTGGCTCACTGTTCTGATTACCCAGGAGAGAAAATGGGCCCACCTGAGTCTGGGCCTCTGTACGTGCACCTGGGTTTCAGTACTAGAGAATGAAGTTCGAACATAAACTGCACCATTTGAACCAAAAACAAACTGTATACTCCCAGTAGGGGGAAATTGACTGGGCAGACCCAGGTGTAGCTAGAAGCACCTGGGAATCTTGGTGGAACATAAAGCAAATGTGAGTCTCTGATAAAAACTGGCTAATTCCCAGAATAAATATCAGTGAAATATAAAGCAGCATTAGCACTGGAGAGTTGAAAATAATCTCTTTTCTTGTATGAATCTAGATATATGGGTACGATTACTATTCCTGATGAGGGATGAGCTCATTCTCTGTGGCTCAGAAGCAAACAACGTCATCTGAGGAACCAGATCCCAGGTCATCTTGAGGCTTCTTTATCTACACACTGATAGCCCCCTTCTCTCTCCACCTGTCTCTTAGAATAATGTCTTTGCTCTTCTCACTTCTGAAACAACTGTTTTAAGACTCTCTTCTCTTGACTGTTGTGTAACTCCAGAATGAAAACATTTCCACTTAAGTTAACACTTCAATAGAAAAGCCTTCGCAGCCCCTGCTTGGCAATATGTAGACTGGGATATTTACAGGCAGAAGCAGCAAGAGAAACTAATGTAAATCCAGACAGAAACCTTGACTTCAGTAACCCGAGGCGCAGCACCTGGAGGGTTTCTTGATGCACAGAGATTTCTTCCTTTTTTCCTAATATGTATTTTTGACACATAATAATTATACGTATTTGTGGGATACAATGTGACATTGCAATACATGTACACAATGTGTAATGATCAAATCAGCGTAATGTATAGAAGCTTCTAAAATGATCTACCACAGTAGACCTCATCCCTAAACATGAGTCTGCTCTTGACATATTGCATTTCTGAGTTCTCCTTTCAAAGATGGGTAGAAAGTTTTATATTTTGAGTTTCATGCTGGGATAAAATATCTCAAAGCAAACATATTATTATTCACTGAAAAAAAGTATTGATTTCCAGCCACCTATGACCTATACCATTCATTACATTTATCAACCAAAATCATCAGCAGTGTAATTAAATTTTGGCTTATCTCTGGTCAGGGAAAAAAGGCACTATAACAGTCGGGCTAACAATGATTTCCTCTTCTAGGATTTTAATTTCCTCTGTCTGTACCTTGTCTCTGCTGGACACTGGCGAAGGCCCATTGATTGCCTCTTCTGGATAAGGATGTGTCCTGAGAAATGGCATCTATTGAAAATCTTAATGATTATAAATGAAACTCAATGTTGTTATCAGATCCTAGTACCAAGTGTTTTGTTTCTCATACCTTGAGTGGAAGCTTGGTAAAAAATGAGAAAGACAACTAAAATGGAGATAATCTGTTTGATCCATTCTGAATAAAATAGGACTCATCCTTATTTCAGAGTCTTTAAGAGCAATGAAAAGTAAGAGAACACTGGACAGATGTTGTTTAAGGAATGATTCAATATAGTAATAAATAAGACCAATGTAAATGGCCAAAATCTTTTAAGTATTTAGTACTTATTAAATGACCCCTACTAAGACTTTGTTCTATAAAAGTTGATCCAACAGTCATTTTACCATTTGCTTTCAGTGCTGGGCACTGTAAGAAAATTCCTTTAAAACACGCTCAGGTATTTATTGCGGGGATATAGAGCATCCATGAGAAAGAACTCTTTCAAGCCTTAATATCAAGAAAAGCTGTTTTATCCCTAATAGATAGTTCACTTTTCTCATATAGACCTTTTGAGTCTTGTAACCAGTGGTTTTCACCTCCTTGCTCTGGCTACTAACAACCTGGGAGCCATATCAGTGGCGCACCTTTATCAACCAAATAGAACAATGAATTATCAATTTTCTGTGTACCAATTTTGTCCAGCTTTAATCTGTATTCTAAGTTTAGTTAATTTCTACTTTGTCTTCATTTTATCATCTATTTATTTTTATCCAATTACACTGCTTATTTTAATCATTTTAAAGCCTTTGCAGAATGCAAAGTTTGCAGTTTCTACTAGATTGTTCTGTTAATCGTATGAATGTTGACAATGCATGCTGAAGTTAGAGTGCTTGAGGTACAAGAGACCATTTTTAGAATGGAGTTAACCCCATCTGTAATATGGTTAAAAATTCTATGCCACGTCAAATTTTATGTTAAAGCCCTCTACAATCCCCTAGCATCAACATATTTTACCTAATAACTCAAGGATTCAAAGATCTTTAAATTGGGTCTGTAAACTACAGAGTAACTCATCTCTTGGCCAAAAAATTTACCTGCTCCTCTCTAGTTCACTTCTCTGGGGACCTATTCATCATTCTCCCTTGTTAATCTCACTGCTTTCTTCTCTTATGAAATAAGGCTTTGTCATGAACAAAAGAAATCTCCCTTGATTTTACATAACCTTCTAGCTACTGCTCAGTATTGTTACGTTCATAGTCTAATTTCTAGAAAGACTTTGTAGTCCTTACTTCACCCCACTTCACTCATGCATGGGAACCAACACTCCCCTCAAACCCTGAAACTTCTTTGCCAAAGATAATCAATGGATAACTAGCATCCATATCCAGGCATCCCTTTCCAGCATTCATCTTACTTAATTTTAATTAATATTTATTTAATACATATGTACAGTTTACCTCCTACTGAATCATTTACTCTGAAGCATTTGACTAAATTATTTCTTCTTTCTTGGAACAATTTCTTCTCTTGGAATACTTTCTTCTCTGAGACACTGCTCTTTCCTCCCTTGAATTCTTAGCATTTCTTCTGTCTCCCTAAATTTGCTTGTTCTTTTTCCTTTGCCTGGATTTAAAATGTTAGTCTTCCTTGGGGATTCATTCTCTTCTATATTCATGACCTCAACTATATGCTTTCCAAATCCATATTAATTGATTTAAACTCCACTCTCATGGCCAAGTTCCTACCAGTTATTTTCCAAATCTATTTGAAATGTCTGAATTATTATAAAAAATACCTCAAATATTAGCAATTATAATAAAAGACTATGGGGGTCTCAGACCCAGAAGTTACAAAGCTTAAATCATCTTTCATATAAATCTGCTCTTCTTTCCTATGTGTCCTACCTTAATGATGATACAAACATCTACCTAGTAGCCATTTCCTTGTCCTGGGCTACTTTTTCCATTAGCTAAGTACTGATTACAGTGGACAAAGAGTAATTTCTTTCTATTTTCTTCTTTGTTTTCACAGTGGTCATGGAATATTGCCTTGAAGGAAATAAAGATAAAGCTCTCTGATTTTTTTGAATGATACAGATGATAGAGCAGAAAGTGAGGGTGATCTCTCTCTTTCTTTTTCAGGGATCTGAGCCTAATCTCTCCCAAAGCAAAGTATGAGAAGGTCACTGACTGTTTTTCTCTACCCAACTTGATTGACTGTATTTAATTGAAATTCCTTCCAGAGAATGGCAAAAGGTCATTTGTCTCAGTTTGTATGTTGAAAACTTTCATCTTTTTGGTCTCTTCTGGATATTATCTTAAGAAATTTAGCATGGCAGGCCACCTTGAGAGATGTTAGGATATCATCTAATGTGGTGACCTTCCATCATCATTCCAAAACTTTCCACAGACATGGTAAATGTGAAGAGTCATCACAGGAAGGCAAGTTATGCATAAATGGTAAATAGTACAACTGGAAAAAACTCACACCCGTGGGAAGCTAAGGCTGGAGTGGGGAAAGTATTGACTAAGCAAAGTCTGATGGTAAAAATATTCCTGCCAAAAAGGTGTGAACACCTTTGTTCTTATACATTAAATTAAAACAATTATGGCTGAGATACCAAAGTTGAGCCTTGCCTGGGTTGATTGAGATGTTGGAAGTTGAATAGCTCTGTGTCTCTACGTATAGACAGTATTCTGCCAACATAATATGAGATATTTTGTTAATGTATAGTAAAAAGGAGAAGAGATGCTGAAAAATGTTACACACACATATCAACTTCAGCCAAGCAAAGTATGAGGGAATACTTTACTTTTTTGGAGTTTTTTTATTACTAGATTACCAGATTAGTGTTTACCGTCTTGTATTAGTCACTTTCCCATTGCTGGAACAATATACTTGACATCATAACTTAAAAGAGGAGAGGTTCATTTGGATTATGATTTCAGAGGATTCAGTCTATGGTCTACTGGCTCCAAGGCAGAAAGAATATGGCCGAAGGGAATGGCAAAAGAAAGCTGTTCAACACATGGCAGCCAGGAAGCAAAGAGCAAGAGGAGGAAGGAAGGAGCCAGGGACAAGAATACACCCTTCCAGGTCTCAGCCTATCAATAAAAAGGCCACTCAATAAATCTGAGTCAGACTTTCCTCTGAAAGCCATTCTGGAAGGTGTCACTCGGAACTCCAGATTAAGGCTGGCGCTGTGTTCTTTTATGGGGTCATCACCATTTACCTAACAAGAATGATAAGCAACTTCTTAGCAGAAATAATGAATGTGAATGACAAAAAATGTGAAACATGCTTTAAAAACTGCCAATCTAGAATCCAACATCCAGCAAAAATATTCTTCCAAAATGAAGGTGAAATTCCCAGATAAACAAAATCCAGGATCACTTGTCATAAGCAAAAACATCTGAAAGGAATTTCTCCAGGGTGAAAAAAGCAATACGAAATGGTATTTGTGGGTCAAAAAAAAGGAATCATAATGGAAATCCGAAAATCTTTTAAACAAGATGATAACAAAAACACAACAAATCAAAATTTGTGGCATTTAGCTAATGTACTTAAAAGGAAATTTATAACTTGAAATACTGATATTTGAAAAAGAAAAATCTTTTAATGAACTAAGTTCATTTTAAGCCGCTAAGGAAAAAACTAAAAATATATATAAGAAAGAAAATACAAAAGAAGAAAAAGTAGAAATGAATGAAATGGAAAACAAACTATAGGCTATTCAATAAAAAACAAAGTCGGTGCCTTAGAAAAACTAATAATTTCTTTAAAAATTAAACAAAAAGGACAGAACAATAGCAGATCTCCTCAGGAATGAAGGTGGAGATATCACTAAAGAATCGTAGGCATATTAAAAAGAAAATATTATAAGAAACATTATGTTAATAAATTGAACAACTTAGATGATATAGGCAAATTCCTTGGAAAATGCAACTTAGTAATACAAAAGAAATTTTTAAATATTTGTAGTCCTGTATCAATTTTTTTTGGTACCAGGGATCAAACTCAGGACCTTGTACTTGTGAGGCAGGTGCAGTGCCACTAAGCTAAATCCCTGGCCCAACCCTGTATCAACTTTAAAAATTGAATTTTAATTAAAAATCTTCCAACCAAGAAAAATTCAATCTGGACCACTTCCCTAGAGAATTCTATCACATATTTAAAGACAAAACAGTAACACCCCTACCTAAACTCTTCTAGAAAACTCTTCCCTGTTAGTTTTATGATGCCAACATAATACTGACACTAAAGCCCAGCAAGTGCATTACAAGAAAAGAAACTTACAGGCAATACATTCCATGAACATAAAACCTCAAAAGAATATTAGCAAAAGGAACTCATATTGTCTCATTAGACCTAGACAAATGTGCTTAAGAAGTGTAACACATTCATTTACAAAATTAAATAGAAAACACTGTTGGCAAAAGAAGAAAATAAGGGACTATCCTGAATTTGATTAAAAGAAAAATACCATCTATGAAAAACTCACAATTAAAATCACTATAAAAGACTGAAAAGGGCAAGTCTCTTACCCCTCTCCTGTAGCTTTATTCATAAGGGGATAAAGTGAGGGGAACTTTTGTTTGTCTTTGTTTTGTTTCATTAATTGCGAGACTCAGCTTCCGCTCCAGTTTTAGGCAGACATTAGACAATGGTAATATCTCTGACCTCACTTTATTCTTTTCTAGCCTTCAAACCCTTTATTCTAGGAAAGGAAATCAGTGATGACCTGAGATCTGAGAGCATCAAGACAGCCCCCCCACACACACACATGCTGTTGATATGGAACCTGTAGCTTAGTGTCACCTGCAAAGTCAAGGTCTAGGGATAGAGCTTAAGATATGCGGAGAAAATGGTGCAGAGCTGGTGTAAGGAAGGTGGAGGTGAGGCACCAGGGGAAGGAAAGTAGCCTTTCTACATCAGAGAAATCACAGCCGTCACAAGAAGCCCTCAGATAACTAATACTGCCTTCCCTGTAAAACTTTGGGCCAGGATCATCCATGTCTTTATGTGTTAGAGAAAATTACAAGGTAACTCTTGAGGACCATTTGGCCTGGCCCACCTGTACTAACGCAGGTCACCTCTGGTGTAGTAGAGTGATGTCTGGTTCTCCTGTAAAGCGCAATTGTTCTTCTTATCTATCCATTATTCTTCTCTTCTGACAATACAGCCAATGTTTCCCTATTCTATTTCTATTTCTTCTCAATTCTCCCTCTGATATTCTAGGAGAGGCCCTCTGAATCTTGAATTAAGCGACTCAAAGTCTGAACATCGTTGGAAGTTGTTCACCCCAGCTGCTGGCCCTTAGAGAGACTGCCCATTGGATCCTGGTGGCCAGATAGCTGGAGTTGCCTGGGCTTCTTGTCCTTTGTGAAACAGCACTTCATCTTCTTCAGTGCTCCTAAATACTCCCACATCTCCCCAGACATTTCCCTTTTGCACTGTTAGCCAGAGCTGGCTTTGGCTGTTTGCACACGGAGAATCCTATCTAACCAATGTTTCCCTCCCTGCTGTGCTTCTCTGGCAGGCTGACAGTTCTGTGTGGTTCTTCTTGGGGTCACTACCTTGCCCAGCTGCTGCTGTTTCTCAATGGTAACCCAGCCTGGTTATTGATTTGGAGGCTGCAGATTGCTAGGCTTCTGCTGGCAACAGCGCTGGACATAAAAGGAGCAGATACCTAAAAGTTCTTCTGCAAATAGCAAATAGAAGCCTGGACTTTTGGAACCAAAAGCAATGGAATGAGGAATGGAGTCAACCTACAAAGATTGAGAATGGAGAGAAGTGAAATGGACTGGAATCACTGAATATGAAAGAAGTTTGTCTGTGATGTCACCTCTGAGGCCTGTATAAAACAAGAAAGGAAAAAATTTTCATTCATTCCCCCGCGCCTGTGCCCATCTAGTCCATGGAAAATACAGAGAACTTTGAGAATATACATATATATAGCACCAGAGGCAAGATGACACATTAATCCCAGTATTCTAGGAGGCTGAGGCAGAAGGATTGTTAAATTCAAGCCCAGCCTAGGAAATTTAGAGACTTATTGAGACTCTGTTTCAAAATTTAAATTTTTTTTTAAAGAGTTAGGGATATAACTCAGTGCAAGGGTCCTGGGCTCAAACCCTGGTACCACAAAAAAAAATTTTTTAAGTCACCAATTACATTTAAAAAGATACTTTGGTCAGATTTGTATCTCAAGAAGCCACAAACAATGTTAACTTAAACTCATTATTCTAACCCCTTTTTCTTTTAAGTGCATTTATTTTATTTGTATCAAAGAGTTGTTTTCTTTATGCAAACATTCCATATGAATTTTTTATAAAAAAGTTTTTAATAGAGTAACATACTTTTAATTAGAGTAAAATATGTATGACTTGCAATCATATATTACATAATTTTCCTTAGAACTGATTCATATCTTTACAAAATGTTAACACCCTGTAAACATTCTGCTTACACAGTGAAATATTATTTAGTGGTGAAAAGAAATGAAGTCCTGACACTGCAATGTAAATGGACTTTGGAACTCGGAAGTTCAGTGAAAGAAGCCAGTCACAAAGGACCACATCTTACATGGTTTGGTTTATATGAAATGTTCAAACTAGGGAAATCTATGGAGAGAGGAAACAGATTATTGGCTGCCCAGGGATAGGGAAGTGGGAGATTAGGCATGCTAGATAAGCAGGGGCATATTCTTCTTGGGCTAATGAAAGTATTCTAAAATTTACTGTGATGATGAATATACAGCTTTGAATATACTAAAAGCCATTGAATTTTATACTTTATATGGGTTGTATGGTATCTGACTCATGTATATCTCAATAAAATTGTTTGAAAGTTTTGCTTACCACAAAAACACAAATATCACAGGTTCTCACTCATATATGCAAACTTAAAACCTTGACCTTATGGAAGTACAGAGTAGAATAGTAGTTTTACTTTTAATTAAAAGTGAAATAATTCTGAATACTTTAGTTTAACCTATTCCCTGAAGCAATCCTTTCTCCTCATATCAAAGATCCCATTATACAGCATTTTTACTGTGTGTAGTGTATAAAATATGTATTCAGAGTGAAATTAACATCTTTTTCATTAATGTGTCATGTTTGTTTGGAGGAATTGTGCTTTATTTCTTCTCATAGATCAATTTTTGTTGAGATACATGAACTTAAACATTAATCTGTAAAATGTACTAAACCTAATTTTTCACTAAAGATCTTACACATTTATGTTAGGTTTTCTACAGTACTTTTCAGAGCTTGTTGATATTGAAATTATATTTTTGTTAAATGTTGCATTTTCTACCTTTCTATTATGGGATTGGAATAAATTGGAGGAATAAAATTGATTTTTGTGTATTCATTAAGTGCCTAACAACTCTAAACATTTATAGACTTTTGGCTATATCTGCCAATAATGATATTTTTATCTCTTCTTTTCAATTTTCATGAACTGTACTTATTATTTTTTTCTTGTTTTCTGTTTGCCTAAGGATTTTAGTTCCATGTTGAACTGAAGTCATGATGTGGGAATTACTTATTCTTAGCTTTGAAGAGACTGTATTTAACATTTTACCCTTAAGTATTATGTTTGCTGTAGATTTTTAGCATATAAGTTTTTCTATTTCTGGTGCACTGAGAATGTTTATTATTAATGGGCATTGATGTACTCAACTCATTATTCCTAAATTCTCTTGAGAGATGTACATATTTTTATGTGCCATACACATTTTTAAATAAGACTCTTGAGATGGCAGAAGAGATTTATGAAAATGGTCAGATTAGTAAAAGAGATGAAAACTATTGATTACAGAATATTAGATAGTTTTGACTGTAATTTAAATCTTGTCTCTGTCTATGCTACATGCTCAATACCAAAGTGTTTTTATCCATTCCCATAGCCCTGAACACCAGCTACAGACTGATGACACTCTAATTTAACTTCTCCTTTTTTTTTTTTTTTTTTGGTACCGGGGATCAAACTTGGGTCCTTGCACTTGCGCCGCAGGTGGCAAAACCACTGAGCTAAATCCCCGGGCCCCTAATCTAACTTCTTAACCTCCCCACACACCAGATTCGCACATCTAGCTGCTTTCCTGACATTCCACTTGAATGCATAATTAGCATCTCAAACTTATCACATCCCAAACCCAATTTTGCTTCCCCACCCCAAGTAGGTGTTCCCTCTCTCAGCAAAGGGCATGTCATTTACCTACCACTCAAGCCAAAATACCTTGGCCTCCATAAGTCCTCTCTTTTTGTCACAGTACATGTAAATCTACTCCCTTCCCCAACCTGTGAGCTCAGTTCTCAAAATATATTCTAAATCTGACCCTTTCTTGTCACCTTCTCTGCCACTGCCTGGTCACCGGCCTTCATGACTTCTTCCAGAGATGCACAAAAACTTCTCTGAGAAGAGAAATCTCAAGCTCTAGAATTCAGTAACCCAGTGTCCTGCTCATCAGCAAACTCATGGTTGTCATTCCCTCTGCCTGCGGTTCTCAATGCTAAAAAGCACACAGGTTCTTCACAGGTAAAGCTTCCTTATTAGGTCCCAGACATGGTGGTTTAGAAAGTGTGAGCATTCTTCTTCCTCCAAAAAACCAATCACTACCAAATTGAAACTCTATACTCATTAAACAAGAACTCCTTATCCACTTCATCCTCTATTCTACTTTATCTATGAATTTGTCTAATCTGGGTACCTCCTGTGAGTAGCATCATATAGCATTTGCTCTTTTGTATCTGGCTAATTTCATGTAGCATGTTTTCCAGGTTCACCCTTGTTATACCACGTGTCCAAACATCACTCATTTTTAAGGCTGAATATTGTTCCATTGTATGGCTACACTGGACTTCATTATCCATTCATCTGTTGAAGGATTCTTGGGTTGCTTAGATCTCTTGGCTCTTACGAAGAATGCTTCTGTGAACATGGATATACAAACATCTCTTTGACTCTCTTCTTTCAATTCTTTGGGGTGTAAGGGTCAACAGATATTTTGTGAAAGCCTATTAAGAGCCAGGTATGGCATTTTATAGAAGCTGAGTATACAGAGGAAATGGATAGAGCCCTAGCCCTTGTGTACACACATTAATGATAAATAAGCAAGTTTAGATGCTAGTGAGTCATACTAGAAACAAACTGAGAACAGGATTTGAATGCATCAGGTTAGGGCAAGGGTGAGAAGTGGGCTTAGGCAGCCTCACTAAGACAAGAGAAACGCATGGTCCAACCAGAAGTGGTTGCCAATGCAAAGCCTGCAATGGGAATGAGCACCAAGCTGGTGGGAAATGCTGGCGGATGAGGGAGGTGAGGTCAGAGACAGATCAGGTAGCCCAGGTGTCCTAAACCCTGAAGCTCATATCACCTTAAAGGCATTTTAAAAGAGAAAGAATACAAAGGTATCATCCTCTTATAAATTTTGCAAAAACATCCTTGGACTGAAAAAAGAACTGTTGGGGAATTGGCGATATCACTCAGTGGTACAGTGCTTGCCTAGCATGTGCTGCCTTGTAAGTTTAATCCCCAGCACCATTAAAACAAACAAAGATCTCTGATTCTTATTGCCCAGAGCAGATTCTCATGAAACAGACAAATCTGAACAGAGTGCCAAAGAAACTGGGATTTTAACTTTAGGAACCCTTTTCTAGTTCCTAAGAGGAAGATGAATGCACAAAAAAGGAAGGCTGCCAAAACAGGATATAGATATACATATTCAAAGAATGGTATTTTAGAAGGAGGCTTTAAAAAGTAGAGCATTTAGTGCAGGGACAGGGTGGGGGAACCCTCTACATTGTCGGTGGGAATGTAAACTGGTACAACTACTATGGAGACCAGCATGGAGATGCCATTTGGCCCAGCTATTTTCCTTCTAGGTATCTTCCCAAAAGAGTTAAAGACATCATGCTACAGTGATACGTGCATGTCCATATTTACAGGAACACAATTCATAGTAGCTAAATCTTGGAAGCAGCCTATTTGTCCATCAGCAGATAAATGGATAAAGAAAATGTGGTACAGTATGCACAATGAAGTACTACCCTGCCATAAAGAAGGATAAACTTGAGTCATTTGTAGGAAAATGGACGTACTTTGAGACTATAATGTTGAGAATAAATCAGACATACAAGCTTAAATATCACATGGTTTCTCTTATATGAGAACCCCAAATTATAAATAAAGAGCAAATTGAAAGATAGATGATAGGAAGTGGGGAGATCAATCTTTCGCAAATGGAAAGGGAATGAAGAGATGGTAGGAGAGGCCAGGGATTTAGTTCAGTGGTTCTGCCGCCTGCCTCGCAACCGCAAGGACCGGAGTTCAATCTCCGGTACCAAAAAGAAAAACAAAAACAGCAAAAAAAGGAGATGGAAGGAAGGGAAGAAGGAGAGAGAAATAAGGTTTTAAAAAAGAATTAAGATGTGTTGTGTACATGCACCAACTCACACAAGGAATGTAAACATTCCATACTGCAAACATGTACTAATAAAAATTTTAAAATAATTAGAGCTTTTCATACACGCACTTCTAATAATTTTTGTTCTTCCAAGATGGGACTCTTCCTTGCACTGAAGTCAGACACATATCACTCTGATAGCACAACATGCATTTAATTTCGAGACCTAGAGTGAAACTAACAGGAAAGCATATTGTGTAGCTGATGAGGACCAGGGGAAGACATACAGAGCATCCTTAAATGCTGTATTCTAACTCGCTCAAATCTAATTAGGTCTGGAGAGCTATCATTTCATTAAGCAATCAAGAACCCCTAACTGAACCTTGCTCTGTAAGTGTTTAGTTCTCAAATACGTACAGTCTTTATAATGTTGAGCTTCCAAAGCAATGTAAGAATTTGAATGATGACTTCCATCTTACATATATGAAAACACAATTTAAAACTATAACATGCTTGAATTAACCTTTATAAAAGAAGTTGCTCTTCCTTTGTGTTTAATAGTAAGAATTTCTAAGTTTGTTCACCTTGTTCAGAAAATGGAATATCAAATGCTTCATGGCCTAACATGTCCTATTCATTTGAGAATCGTATTGGTGTTATCAGAACTTGACATTTGGACTGAAATATTACTGATTTTCAGCCAAATGAGGTCACAGATAATTGGACTCACCAGTTATTTTTCAAACATCAAGGAACTAGCCACAGAAAATGATATTTACATTGTAAATGATTTATGATCACACAAATCTTCCAATTCATATTTTTAAAAGATTACCTTTACTCGAGCAAACTGAAAGAGAGAATAGGAAACAGAAAGGTAGACTTTGTAGTGATGGGAAGGGATCTGAAGAAAGGGGGAAACAGGAGGGCAGGGAGAGGAAAGGGAAGTAAAAATGTATTAAGATGTGATATACATATGTACCATCTCCCCAACACAAATTTAACTATTACGTATCACAAATATATGCCAATAAAAAGTGTTTATTTTTATTCCTATGTAATTCATGATGAAAAGGAAAAAATAAAGGCATAAAAAACTTGAAAAAATACTACCTTTACCTGCCTTGACACAATCCCTATCTGCTCTGATTTTCAACATCAACAAAAACTTTGTTTTTCTTATTCACATGGAACTGCTGTTATAACAAATACAATGAAGAGCCAGCTATTGCTCTGAATATTTGTTATTTCACACACAGATTGCTGAACTCCAATTTATCAGCAGAAATCCCCTACCAGGACGGGATTGCTTGAAAGGAAAAGGAGACCCCACTTCCTGCCTCATACACAGCCCCACTCTTTGTCTCTGCACTGTGAACACTGCTGCTCAAAGTATGGTCTCCAGCCAGCAGCATCACCTCCTAGGAAGCTGGCTGTGAATATGCATTCTCCAGACTGCCCGCCCAGTCCTACAGAATCAGGGTCCTGGTGATTCGTGTGCACATTACAGTGTGAGAGGTGACGTCTTAAGAAGTGAGGCCGTATTATTGATGTGCTCGATTTTAAATGCTTTGCACCTCCCTCTGGAGGAGAAGCAGTAGAACAGGCATTGGAGGGGAAGGGAGGACATCAAAATTATTTCTGGGCTCGTTTCTTTATCAATGGCTCTTTGGTCAGTTTTTAATGCTTTTCAAAAGGTCAGAGATTTTTGATGTGATTTCTGTGAAGATGCCAAAATAAATCAAGTATCTAACAAGGTTTTTCAGTAACTAGCAAATCTTCATGTGTGTTCTGGTTTTTAGTTTTATTTGCTTTTTGTTCTTTGCATTGTTTTATTTTATTAATAGCCCCTCTTTGCAGCTGTCATTTTAAAAAATGAGTTTCTGGTTCCTCAAGGGGGCAGGGTTGTCCACAAGGCTGCAGCAGGGTCATCAAAGGGAGACATTAGTCACAGATTCATTAGCAAAACAAAAACATTAGAAGTTTAGGTCAATTTTCAAACTATTTCAAATATTGGAACTGATTTACATATTTCTCCTTACTTTTTTTTTTTTTTTGCTTTTTTTAGAAAGTGGCTTAGCCAATTGTAAGATAACTAGTTCAGACATTAAGCACAAAGTGTTTTTATGCTAAATTAATCTTAGGGGCTAGGAATAGGCTTGGGTTTTTATCTCTTCTTAGAATCCCTGGATTCCCCAAATTCATTTTGGCTCCTATTCCCCTCAATATGTGCTCCTGATTGACAGTATTGTATTCCATCAAACCTTCCCATAGCATAGCATGGAGCATACTTTATCTTAATTACTTTACCAGTTATGTTTGTTCCTCCTTAGAATGTGGCCTCCACGAAGGAAGGGGCTGTGTTTTATTCATATTTGTATCACAAGTACCCAGAACCGTGTATGGTACATAGTAGGTACTTAATAATTATAGATTGAAGGAATAAATAAATAAACAGAATGAATAGAGAAATGAAGGACATGCAATCTAAATAACAACTTACTTTCCAACTATGAAATACTACATAAAAACAGACTAAGTAGATTCAGGTCTGGTCACTCACGCTTGTGATCCCAGCACTGGGGACAGAAGGATCACAAGTTCGGGGCCATCCTAGGGAACATAACAAGTTCAAGACCAGCCTGAGCTACTTTGTGAGGCCCTGTCTCAAAAAGAAAAAAAAGTAGATGGAATATAAGATTCTTAATATAGAGCTATTTTACATTTTACTTGTAAAACACACTTGTTGATTGGACTATATTTTATGTTTTTGTACCAACTGTGAAAAAGAAGATTAAACAAGATGGTATAGATTTATTGACAGCAATTTAGGACGCATTCATTGATATGCTATGTTCAATTGTCACTTGTTTAAATAGTAGGTCAATTACTATAAAGGTCTATTCACAAAAACAAAATTCTGTCTAGTGAAGTTCCTCCCTAATAAAAAGAAATAAAATTTTATTTTCTTAAATAAAATAAAATTCTAATTAAGTCTTCTCATAACCAAGACTGTTGTTCCCTCTGAGGACTCAAACTGGGAGAATATTGTATTATGAGTTACTATAAGCAAAATGAATTTTCAGTGGGAAGCAAATGAACATGTTGGTAGCTAGTGGGCTTGGAGCTTGTCCTTTGTGGCTCATGAGTATGCTCATAAGATGTGTTCAATATGTCTTCCTGTATTGGAGCCTGGAGCCAATGACCAGAATATGTGTGCACAAACAAAACTCGCCAAGTGCCATCCCAGTAATATAAATGATGTTTCTGTAGACTTTGAATACTTCTGTCCTTCACCCACTCTGTGTGTCAGGATAACAGCTAGAAATAAATGGTATACTCAGACTGGGTAACTGAGGGGGCCTTTATAAAGCTTTACAAAGGGATGAGCAGAATTAAGAGAAACCAAAAGGACAGTGGGTGAAGGACTCTGACTAGGAAAGTGTCAAGAAATCCAAGGCCACACCTAGTATCAATTGCAAAGGAAGGAAGTGATCTAGAAAGACAGCCAGAGCTGTATGTGGTCTGCTCTTCTCCACAGGAAAGCAGCCGTGCCCACCCATTGCCCTGCCAGAAGGCAGACCATACAACAAGTGCATTGACCTTACTCTTCTCCAACCTTGGTCCTCCTGATGCTGCCCTCCACTGACAGACCCAACAGGAAGTTCAAGAGCAAAAGAGTCAAGTTGTGCAAGGCATAGAGGTCAGCATCACGGGGCACAAAGCTGGGGACTGGGGCGGAGGGTGGACTTGAAGTGTGAGACCAAGGATATCCACAGCACACACACTTTCCAAATGCCTCTGCTCCAAGGTACTCACCACCTCATTCACACTCTGTTGGCCATAGATATTCCCAGTAAGTGAAAAAAAAAAAGATAACAGGAATTTTAGTAGGAATACAAGCTTATCGATTCATTTGCTCAGCTACAAAGGTAAAAGCAAATTCTCTTTCTATTTCCCTAAAATTTGCAGAAATGAACTAAAAGTATGAAAACTTAGAAAGAAAACTATCTCCTATAAAATTAGCAAAGAACTAAGATTCTCAAATTACAGACTATCAGAATTATCTGGCTAAAAGGGTAAAATTTTTATGAAATCAATGGACAGCCCTAAAAGGTGATACATCCTTCCACAGATGCCCGTTGGTTTTCAAATTTTGACGTAGGGATGAGTTCCTGGAGACCCAGGGTCAGATGGTGAGGAGGGGAATGGGCAGGTCCCGAGAAATATCTACTATATGTAGAGGAGTTGGTTTCATAGCAGAGTGATGCTTATGGGAGTACCGTGTGCACCTTTCATCTTTATCCACAACACCCCAGAACTTGAAACTTAATGCAGAAGAGTCTAGAGGCAAGAGCTGTAGGGAAGGAGCTAGAAATAAGGAATTACCTTTGTAGAAGACTTGCCCCCTAGCTCCCTCCATAGATTCTAGTCAGTGTCAACTAAGTAGTAATAAACAGAGGCCAAATGTCTGTCTACCACTGCAACACATACACATGCACATGTTCATGCACACACACAAGTGTATACATATGTATATACACTCAGCACAGGAAGCAGGGATATATGATGGGGCATAAGTAATCTGCTCACTCACTTTGAGGTATTTTTGAATAAAATGCATAGCAGAGTTGTGAGGAATGTTGATGAAACAAAATACCTGATCTAGAGTTAATGTCTTTCCCACATGGCTCTCTCCTTCCCTTCTTATTCATGAGAAACTAGCAGGTTTGGATAGAATTGCCTCCACTTGGAAATGGGTAATAAATGAAAAACCTTCAAAATGCATTGATTCTATATCCAGTTATTATTTTTTTAAAAAAGGAATGGTTTACAAGCAAACAGGTAACTGTATTTCAGAAAAAGCACAAGAAATAATAAGGTCATCTCCATACATTCAAAGAAATTATGAACCATTTAAAAAAATAAGTGCAAAATGAGCTAGCAGAGCCAGGAAATAAAATGAAGGCTACAATAAAATTACAGATGTGAAAATTACATTAGAATAAGAATCAAACAAACATTGCTTTTGAAAAGTCAATTACTAACAGACTTCAATGTAATAAAAACTCATGGGCAAGTCAGAAAAAATATGAAAGCAATTTAAGATTGATAGTTAAGGAAGGCAGAGCTGCTCCTGGAGTAGAGAATGCAACAAATGGATCTTTTTAAAATTGAAAGCCAGGAAGAAAATATCTTCATTTAAAAAAAAAGAAGAAAATACGAAATCTTTAGATCCAAGGAACTACTGTTTTCCAGGAAGAACCAGCATTGTGACTTGCAGTGTGAAGTATCACAGAAAAGTTACAAAGTGGGGAGGGGGTAGGAGGGCAGGGAAAGGCGATGAAGAAAGGAATCGAGATGTGTTATGTACATGTACCAACTCCACACAAGGAATGTACATGATCTGAAAACAATTTTATCAGCACCAAGTCCAAAATAAAAATGAAAATTACAGGAGTAAGGAGAGAATAGAAGGGAAACCACCCACAAAGAGGAAATCATCAAGCTAGCTGCAGACTTCTCCAGAGCAGCAACCAATGCCAGAACACAGTGCAACAATGTCTTATAGAATTATGAGGGGAAAGGACATGATTCTATAATTTTATATACATTCAATTTGTTTGTTCATAGAATGACATTCAGAATTGAATATCTTTGGGCCCTGCTTGCAAACAAATCTTCCAACTAAACATTAAATCAATACAGGAAGTTTAGGAGAGAGGATACTGCTGACAAAAGGGATGCTGATGATCTGACTCATTTAGACCAAGACTAACACTAAAACCTAACCCTGCCTCAGGACCTTTTGCACCTGCTCTTCCTTCTTCTGCATGGCTCACCCTATATGTTCAGGTCTACTCACACTCAAACCTCTGCCTTGACAAATCTACCAAAAATAGTCCTGCTCCTCTCCTCCAGTCTCATAACCGCCTTGATTTTTATCCTTAACATTTACCACTGCCTGATATTGAAGTATATATGTATTGTTGGTCTCCTCTATAAAAATAGTGTTTAACTGTTCAGTGCTATATTCTCAGGTCTTGGAAGCCTACTGAGGATGAAAAAGATGCTCAAAAATTATCTCAAAAGGTTTGAGGCAGGAAGATCACAAGTTTGAGCCTAGCCTGACAGCTGGATGTAGCACAGTGTGAAGACCCTGCATTCAATCTCCAGTACCAGAACAAATAAAATAAAATAAAGTATCCATTGACTGAATAAATTGTTCAAAATTTCAAATGTTAAAAACCTTAAAAATGTATAAAGAACATTATAACTGCAACAAATGATGTACACCCATTTCCTCAACAGTAAGGAATCAATTTGACAAATTCCTTAAAAAATACCTTGACCATGTTTAAAAGTTAATGAGATGTCTTGAGTTTTCACTTGTGACTTTCCTTATTTCTAGATTCAAGCTGGATGTTTGTGTTTTTTGGATCACTGGAGCTCTCTGAGATACTGACAACTTAGTGAAGGCAAAATAATAAAGTAACACATTGATTCCATAAAACTGGATCAGGGAAATAAAAATCTTCAAATATATAATGTAGTAGGGTTGTCAAGGACTTGGAGTAACAGGGATTCTCAAACATTAACGGTGGCAATATGAAGTGATACAATGTTTCTGGAGACTTTGGAAGTATCTGACAAAATTTCTCATGTGCATATTTGTTCACCTAGAAATTCTATTCCTGGAAAATAGTCTTCAGATTAATTTTCAAAGATTAAGCGGATGTTGATTCTAATATTGCATATAATAAAAAGAAATAGAAATGAACCCCAATTCCATCAAAGAAGGGGCTGGTTCATGATATCCCCAAAATAAATATTAAGTAGGTAGTAAAAGCAAGTGAAGTATATTGTTATGTACAAATATATACACTGTAATGCAAATGTGTGTATTGGCATGTACAAGTATCCACGGTATAGCGTGGAGAGGAAAAGGCGGCCAGAGAACAACATATGTGCTATCATTATGTAAAAGGAGTATTAAACTATGCAAGTATTCGCTTCCAACTTTGTGTTATTTGCAAGTATATGGAAAGATGCTTCAAAACTGCTCATGGCAATTGCCTCTCGGCACTGAGATTTAGGGGGAAGGATGGAAAATGGAGAGATTTAGTCTACCAACTTCTGTAGCATTTAAACTGCATTTATTACTTTCATTATAAAATTTTCTTTTAAAGGTTTCACACACTTTTATTTATTTGTTTGTTTGTTTGTTTGTTTGTTTATTTTTGGTACCGGGGATTGAACTGGGGACATTGCACTTGCAAGGCAGGGGTTGGAACCACTGAGCTAAGTCCCCAGCCCTCACACAATTTTAAACACATTTATTCAATGTCTGCAATGTGCTGAATACATGAAAAGCCACATTTCCTGTCCAAAGGAGGCAGAATTAGCAAGAAAACCAGTTTATCATTACATGGTGCCCTCTGTCACATACAGACCGAACTGTGAGCTCCCTGAAGACAAGGCCAGGGATGTCTGTCACTATGTATCCTGTGTACCTATCACAGCATTTGACACATGGAAAATATGCAGCTAAACAAGTGGGTGACTGCATTAAATGACTGAGACACATATTCAGGACCTGAATTTTTCTGTGACTCAATGCCTCTACCACACTTGTCCCTTCATGAACACAGATTTGATCATTTGCAAAATCCACCTTTAGATGTTTTATGATCTTCTCTGGACGCTTTAAACTTGTCCTTTGGCTAAGTCCACGTGAAAGACAGGCACCTGTCAAGATGTCATTTCTGATCTGGGACTACCAGTAACAATGTCAGAGTACCATGCTTGCAGGGATACCAAGAATTCAAGGAGATCTCATGCCAGGTATAGTGGTGCATGCCTGTAATCTCAGTTACTTGGGAGGCTGAGGCAAGAAGATTACAAGTAAGAACCAAGAGAGACTATGTAAAGGTGCAAATTCCCAATGATGAATGTCATTATATTGTATACCTAAAATGTACCAATAAAATTAATTTTAAAAAAAGAAGATTGCAAGTTCCAGGCCACACTGAGTAACTTAGTGAGTGAGACTTTGTCTCAAAACAAAATATACAGACTATAGAACTAGAGATACAATTCAGTGGTAGAGCAGCCCTGGGTTTAATCCCTACTACCACAAAAAGGAGAGAGAGAGAGAGGGAGAGAGAGACTGATTTATCACATAGTGTCTGTGCCTTTTTGACCCCATACTCTTCTGAAGACTGTTCCAGAGAAGTATGAAACAAAGGTTGTAAGTGTGGGATCAAGTTAGTAACTGTATACAAGAGAGTGCATTCTCACAAACACATAGATCTCATGCCCAGCCCACTGGGAATGCAGCCAAGAGCCTGCCACAGTCTGATATTTAATGCTCTGCACCAGAAAACTGGCAGTGGGCAGACACCTTCCCTCCCCCCTGGGTTTCTAGGAGTGGGTCTTCTCTGTTCAAAACATCCTACAAGAAGCACCTCAGCAAGGAAAATACTTAATTCAGTCATTTGGTACTCTCTTCGCTAATCTACTATCTGGATTTTTAAATTCAAATTAAGAAGCTCTTATATTATTAAAGCCAGTAATGCTCATGAGTAAATGACTAGATTTTTTTAAAAAACAATTTTATTTAGTTTCATTTTAATTGACAACCTTGGGTTTTTCAACATGGTCAGATAGTGGCATACAACAAACTGGCTTTAACATAGATTGTTCCTTTCTCCTGTTACAGACATTGACAGTTTTCTGATGCTTCACTGTGACACATTTTCTGTTACCTGTTTTAAGTAACTTCAAACGATACTTAAGAGATGGTTTTCAGTTTTTTTCTTAAATAGCTGAGCGTTGCTGTTTTAAAACACAAATAACGTCATCATAGTCATGCAAATCTGTTTGGTGGCTCTCTGATGCACTCAGGATGAAATCTCAAGTCCTTACACGGACTACTCAGCACTCTGTGATATGCCCTGGTGATTCTTTAGTCATCTCTGGTCAATCTTCCCCTCACTCCCAAAGCCCGAGCCACACTACTCTGCTCCAGTTCACTCAACTTGCCAAGGCATCTCCTGCTGCAGGGCCTTACCACATGCTGCTTTCTCAGACCAGAATGCTTCTCCCTTCACTTCTCACCTAGTCAATTCCTGTTCATCCTTTAGGTGGCTTTATCCTTTTTAGGAGGCTTCTCAGACCCCTGCTCTATGTCCTCTTCCGGTTATTTTTTCCTTTCTTTTCCTTTGTGGTGGTTATTGCACCTTGAATTGCAAGTTTAACATCTATCCCTTATTAGATGATGAGAATCATGACTGGTGGATTGATCACTGCTAATGTCAATATGTATTTATTGATTACATGAAAAAAATGAAAGAAATGAATTTCATTCCCTCTTTTAATTATGTTTTTCACAAATACAAATTAGGCACAGTAAGTGAGGGGAGCTGAGTCCCTGCCTCACTCATATTTACAGCAAACTCTGTTAGCTAGGATGAGATGGGGGTAGAGTGAGGGGAAGTACAGAACTTGGCACATGGGACATTCTGTCAGACCCAAGGAAGGACAGAAAAGGTATTATTCTTCAGGGAGAGAAGAGTGGAAAAGCTGATATATTGAGGAAGTAGAGGGAGTAGGGCAGAGAGCAGACAGGTAGCTGGAAGTTGGGAGGTTAATGGGAAGGTGGGGAGGACCTTGGACTGCGGAAGCCAGGCCAGGCTGGGCAGGGGAGGGGGCTGCGTAAGGCAGCAACTTGAACCCTGAGCAGGGAAAGGAAGAGTGTGATGAAGAAGGCTGCTCACAGGAGCTGCAGGCATAAGGAAAGCACTTGGAGCGTACCTTAGGGGAGGGTCCAGCAGGAAATGGGGAAAGGTGTGAGGAAGTCAGCTTATACAACCTGTAAGAGGTCCCACAGTTATGGAGCACCCAAGTGCTAGATCTAAGAGAAACATATTATAGATGGCATTATTAACAGGAGAGAGTAGAGATGAATGTTACTGTCCCAGCCAATGGCAGGGTACCCTTCAGCCCTACACAAAGCGATGACTGGACCTAAATTCAATCTCTCATAAAGGACCGTCTCCATGTCAAAGAAAATGACAATGAGAAGGGAGAATGAAGCATGCCAAAGGCCAAGGAGCTCAGTTTCTGTCCTGTGTATCAAAGCCTGCCACAGCTTCTGACAGATTCTCCACATCTACAATGAATCATGGGAACTGTGTTACTCTCTGTTGCCCTCCCAGCATTGTGTTTCTTTATAAATTATCTAAAAAAAAATAGCTTGCTGCCAACCTGAGACCCTATAAAATGTCAACAGAAAATGCTGGAGACCATAGTGTTGGTACTGAAATAATAGATGATACTTATGGAAAGCAGATCATGTTTATTAAGCATACTTTGTGTCAGGCTCTGTTCTAAGAATCTTGTTTAATCAACGTGTTTAATTATCACACAAATCACATGAAATAGCTACTACTATTGCCATTTTCCAGATGAGAAAAATGAGGTCCAGGGAGAGCGACACCATTGAGCAATGCGTCTAAGGACCGTCTGACTCCAGGCCCAGCTCTGAACCACCACACTAGCTCGTTAAATTTGTACATACCTTACAACTTACAATGCCCTTAGAAGAGAAACAGATATCTGATCCTCTCAATAATGCTTCATAGTAAGGAACATCTTTGCCTCCCTTGTACAAATAGGGAAACTGAGGCTCAGAGACATTAAATACTGACATAGGCGATCAGTAGCACTAGTACCAAGGAAAGACTGAAATCCATGACCCCTCACTCCTGAAAGGGCCCACCATCTCTCACTTCTGCTTTCGCAGGCTTATGAGTGAGGATGGAATTGCATCTACACAATTAGATATGCAGGAGGATAAAAACTGCATTGAGGGTTCATTGGGCTTGGCATGAAGGTCTCAATACCTGAAAACATGACATGATCCGCAACGTGCAATATGATTTCATATGGCCCAACGTCGGGGAGTATCCGGGGGAAGGGCACGGGGCGAGAAAATTCTGGCCAAGGAGACAGGGACCCAAGAGCTGGCTCCGAAGATGAGCCTCGCTTGGGGCGGCTGGCGCCTGTCAGAATGGCCCTGCTGCAGCAACAGAGTGACCAAAACGCCACGCAGGGCTGCCGAGACGGCTTAGAGAGGAGCCCCAGTCCGGACCCTCCCCGGAGCCCTCTATTGTGTCTTTTTTCTGGTTAACGCCTCTCTTGTGTTCATGCCATCTCTCCCCCACCCCTCCCTTGCCGTGCCCACGGTGCCAAATGTTGTAATTGAACCTCTGGCTGCAGCTAGTACATTTGTCTCATTTCTCCATTACCCCAGAAGCAAATCAATTCCTTCGGGTCCTCTGACGGTTTCCAGTAGCCTGGGGATTGTAGCCCTGGCTCAGGTTACCCACCAACTCATCACCCTTCCATTACGCGCTTCGCCCCGAACCACATTTGCTTCCGATCCGCAGTCCCCACCCCCTTTCTTTTTTTAACTGCAGTCCAATATTGCTGACACGGTTAGGAATCGGAAGTAATGGCTATTGCGGCCAACTCCCCGAGAACCAGAAGCTTGGGGCAGGGACGGGGAAGCCTAAAAGGTGTCCCCCCTCCTAGCCACATCACGGTCCCCGGACAGCCCTGCTGGCCAAGGGGCAGCTGCGCACAGCCAGGCATCTCAGGGCTGCTATCCCTGGCCGCCTGCAGCCACCGCGGCTGCTATAGAAACACCAGCCGTACACACGGGGCTGAAATGAAACACCCATGCTGGACTGAGACCCGGCGGGGAGCGGCCTGCCGCCTTGGTCGCCATGGTAACGCGGCGGCGCGGGGATACTCACTCCATCGCGGGGCTCCGGGCGGCGGGCGCGCTGCTGTGGGGCTCGCGGCGCTGCTCCCCTCTGCCGCGCCGAGAGCTCTGGCCGCTCCACGCGCGAGGTGGAGCCAGGAGCCGTCTCACCTCCTCGCCCGCACCCCCTCCTCCCTTGGAGGGCTGAAAGTGAACGCTCGGGCTCGCTCGGCTCCCAGCCTACGAATAAAACGGGAAGCAATTGGATAATGTTGTTCGCCGGGCGCTAGACGAGCCACTCCACTCTTGGGTTTCGGGGAGGGAGCGCGCCCGCAGCTGCGCGCAGGGCGAGGTGGCCACCAGCGCTCAGAGCCGGGAGCCCCCGCGCCAGGTGCGCCGGCGGCTCCCCGGGGACGCGGGATGCTGCGCGGAGCCGGGTGGGAGGAGGAGAGAGGCGTCTGCGGCGGATGGCACAGACCAGAGGGCGCGAGGAAACGATTGAGTCGTTGGCAAGGTTGCAGCTCTCGCCGCTTGGAAGTAGCCAAGAAGCTCCTGGCTTCTGCACACCGCAAGGACTGCCCCCTGTGGGCCGGGCGCGGGCTCCGAAACGCCATTGTGCCGGCGCAGCGGGCACCCGTCTGAGTTGCCCTGGAGAGTCCAGCTCCGATGCGGCAAGTTAATGCGGTGTGTCCCCGCTTTGGCGACCCCACGCCCTTCTCCGGGTCACTCCACATTCTGCATATTCCCGCTTCCCAGGAAGATATTGTCCAGCTTTGCTTGCTCTGGTCTGTTGTTGTTGTTTTTTTAACAGTTATATTGAATGTGGTTTCCCAAATTACCGCAGCCTCACCCCACAGTAATAAGTCCCTCTGGGGCATATATTCCCTCCCCCACCCGCTCTGAGAATCCTCCACTAACAGGCTTCCGGCGAGAACCTGGTTCCACCCGTGTGCCCTCCGCTGGTGCAAGGAAGGGGAGATAGGAAGAGCTCCAGGCTTTCCTTGTACCTTACTGCCCGGTCCCTCCAGGTGTCAGGTTCACCAGATGCTGAGGACACAGCGCAAAGCCCAGGCACAGCCACCAGAGCCTCTGCCCTAGTGGTATTCACAGGAGAAATAGGAAAACAATGAAGGCTGAAAATACTGCTATAAACATTAAGTACTGAAAATATTGTTGGTCGTAGGTGTTCTAAAGTTGACTTGTGATGATCACAGGACTATGATTAATCTAAGAATTGTTGATTTGTACATTCTGGGTGAATTTCATCGCAAACGACTTCGATCTTTAAAAAGCTGTCTTTGAAAAGTGCCCCAATGGAGAACAAACGGGGAGTGGGCCTGTTTGGTAGGGCGCTCAGGAAAGGACTCCCTGCCGGCTGGCCTGCCCGGGGAGAAGCCTCACACATGCAGACAGAGGGGAGGTGCTCTGGGCAGTGGTTGGCGCCCTGGCTCTAGGTGGAAAAGAGGGACACGAGTCTAAGGGACCCAGAAGACCAGTGCAGAAGGTTCTGAGTGGATTTACAGTTCCACAAAGTCAAACTCAGGGAAGGTTTGTGAATTTATGGCTAGGGATTCATGGTTAAGTCTAGGTTTCCCTTTGAAGAGTCTCGTGTGAATGTGACCATCCTCAAACCCTCCCTCCATCCATGTCCCCCTTCAGCCACCATCCTACCTTTACTCGTCCTTTCATTGCCCGCCTCTTGAGAAGGTTGTCCAGATCACTGTATCCTCCAGGGGTAGATTAATTCCATGTGTAAATAATGAAGGAATAAGATTTGGTCTTGTATCTCTTAAGAGTTCCAAGATCAGTAGTCCCAGGCTAGTTTAGCAATCCTAACCCTCAAAGAGCTCGAAGACCTAATCTCCTTCAAAATGTTGCTCTGTCATATGCGAACGCCCTTCTTAAAGTCATTTCATGATCCAGGATGGCCTCCTCAGCTCCAGCCATCATGTCTGCATTCCACCCAGCACAAAGTAGAAGAAACAAAGAAGGGCCAAAGGATGTGTGCCAGCTTGCCAGCTACGTGTTCAGGAAGGTTCCTGGAAGCTGCTGCAGGACACTTTCTCTTACATCTCTGTTATTATTTAGATTTAAAATGTCCCCCAAAGTCTTGTGTCTTCAGAGGTGGGACTTTTGGCAGGGGATTAGATTATGGGAGTGCTATACTCACCAGTAGATTAATACATTGATGCGTTCATAGCTGACAGCCCTGTTAAGAGTGGAGCCTAGTAGGAGGAGGTGGATCAGTGGGGGCATGACCTGGAAGGGTGCATGTTCTTTTTTTTTTTTTTCTTAAATTCCTTTATTAGTACATTTTAGGTATACAGTGCATTTACATTTATAGTAGGGAATTTGTACCTTTACATGATGTATTTTGTCTTATTTTTCCCCCATTCCCCTGCCCTCCCTTCAACTCCTCCACCCCTCCCTATTTACAAAGACTTTGTTTCCGTTTTTTCCTTTCCCTTCTTTTCTTTCCCCTACCCCTCTCACTTCCACTTCCCTTTTGCCCCTTTTCTTCCTATTTCACATTATCAATTACTCATTTTAATCCTTATTTACACTTTCAGTTTCTCACACCAGGGAAACGCTTCGATATTTACACCTGTGTGTATGTTCTTGTCTCTGACTCTGCCTCTCTCTCTCTCTCCCTCTCTCTCTCTCTCTCTGTCTATATATATGTGTGTGTCTATTTCTCTCTCTTTCCTTCCTGACTACCTTGGGTTTAACAGCTTTTTTCCACCAGGCCCTTCTGGCATGCCATTTCAGCCTTGGAGCCAGGCAACCATCAACTGAACCCTCTGAAACCATAAGCCAAATAAACCTCTCCTCCTTTAATTTCGGATGTTGGGTATTTTGTCCCAGTGATGGGAAGGCTAACTAATACAATCTGTCTAGAATTCAGTCACATTCAGGTTCAGTTTCCAAGGAGACTGGGCAAAACAGAGTTCACTCTTCCTGGTCATGAGCCTAGCCAAAAACTGGGGGGACTCCATCCCTCTGGAAGAAAGAGAAATGAGCATTGGGAGACAACCACAATTGTTGCCATACTCCTCAATCCTTAGCATTCTGGTTTGTGCCTTCCCAATGCCACAGCCACTGGTGACCATAAAACCCCCAATGCCACTTGCCATGTGCACATCTCAATCCTCTTCTTGCATGATTTATAAGCAGTGTTTGGCATTTTCAGCATTTCTTTTGTTTCTGTTGTATTTTTACCGGAGTCAGGTTTATCAAGGTATAATTTAGACACAGTAGAATCTACCCCTTTAGCTCTACACGACTAAGAGTTTGGATACATTCTGGAGTCCTATAACCACCCCAGCATCAAGATATTACATTGCCATCACCCTGGAGGGTCCTTCAAGTTTCTTGACAGTTCACCCCTCATACCTCCAGCCCCTGACAACCACTCATCTGATTTCTTTCCCCCGTTTTATTTTTTCCAGAATGTCCTATACTTGGAACAAGACAGGACATAGCCTTTTATGTTTGACTTCATTCACTTTGCAAGGCCTGTGAGATCCATCTATGTTGTTATAAATAGGCAATTCCTTCCCATTGCTGAGTATTCCATTGTACAAATATACTGCAATTTTATTCTTTCACCACTTGATGCATATTCAGGTTGTTTCCAGCTTGTGGCAATTAGGAATAATTCTTCTCTAAACACTCACAACCAGTTCTTTGTGTGGTCAAAGGTTTTCATTTCTTTTGGGCATATACTGAGGTCACTCTTTCCACCTTGATACACGGCCTTCATGACATCACAGTACCATGGCTTTCTAGCCATCCCTGTATGCTATTTGTGTCTTAAATATTGGTGTTCGGGGGGGGGGGGTCCACACCTGAGATCTCATCTCTCTTCACTGCACATAGTCTCCCTCGGCAACTCCGTCTCCTCCGCAGGTTTATTGAAACACCATATGATGTTCATTCTAAAACTAAGTCTGTAGCCAGATGACTCTCCTTAACTTGGAAAGCAAATATTCAACTGCATTGTAACACCTTCACAAACACCTGAAACCCAGTGTCCAAAATGCCCTCATTTTGCCTGTAAGCCTCTCCTGCTAACCTACCTGCCTATCCCAATACCAGAAAGGGCAGAAGCTTCCACAGAAACCTAGGCCTCTGCCTTGATGATTTATTATCCCTACCCCAATCTCCAATCAACACTCATCCCAGCTTCTTTCTGAGCAGCCACTGAGCCTTCTCTCCAGCCCTGCTGCCACTGCTAAAACACACTCTCACTTGGCTCCTTGCCTCCAGTCACATTTTCTTTCAGTCTTTCATAGACATCAATTTAATGACATCAATTTAATGACTCCTTGCCTGACACCTTTCCAAGAAGCTGGGTTTACAAGTGTACACCACCATGCCCACCTCTAGCATATTCTTTACTAGCATTGTGATCTTGAGCCCATTACTTAATGTAAGTCTCAAGTTCTTTCACCTACAGAACGAGGAACTAGTACCTATCTTTAAAAATTATTTTGAAAATTATATACAATATCTAGTACAGAATCTGGTATGTAGTAGACAATAAACATAGCTTTCACAGGATCTCAGTGTTCTCTGATTTGAAACAAATGCAGCCCTAGATAGGACTAGATACAGCACTTAGTGTGTTTGGTTCAGTGGTTTTCTGCTTTACTAGAAATAGAAACATACAATTAGAAGGGGCTGGAGAGAAACAGGAAAAGTGTTGTTTCAGACAGTATTAGCTACAAATAAGAAAAAAAAGTGTGGAAATTGACACAAGACAGCACACAACAATGTCAGTTGGGGATCACTCAAGAAGAACACATAGCCCCAGTATCACAGGGGGTCAAGGAGTAGCAAAGCTCAGCACTGTGTAGCTAAGACTAAATACACTTTCAAAATTTCCCAGTCAGGTTAAGCTTTTCGTGCTTATATTCTTGCAAGACTATATTATTTGGAAAACAACTTCACATGGCACCTCATCCCTTGTCAGTGCTGGACAAATGGAGATAATACTATCATTTTAAGTGTCCAACTGACCATGAAGGGAATAAAAACAAGCATAATCCCTGTCGAGTTCAAAGTGCCATTCTAATACGTTAACAAGCCAAAATCAAACCATGGGATTGATAATTAAAATATAAAAATGGGTCCAGTCTTATTTATTTTACTTAGCACTATTGGATTTTAATTGTACTCCTTGAATGAGAACTATGATGTCCAACAAAGCTTTCTGTACTTTTCATATTTTATATCATACTCTGCTTTACCTTTTTATACTTTCTTATAGGTAATGTTAATGTTAAAGACATATAGGAGAGAAACATATTTCTGATAAAAACTAGATATTTGTTCATCTGGAGCTGTGAATAAGTGTACTGTGGTCTGTGGGTGTAATTAAACAATTTACTGAGTTTTGTCGATCCATAAATTTCCATTTGGCTTACAGAGGTGGAATTCATATCATACAGCCACTATTAGCTTTCACATCTCAATCTTCAACTGTGACTAAATTCTCACTGAAATAGATCACTTCTAATACTTGCTCATAATTTCTACTGACTCTGGGTAAGAGTAGCCCATAGATTGTGACAGGAAGGATGTTAGCAAATGCAAATAAATTCTTTTCTTTAGTTAAGCATGGTCAAAGGTTATCTCCCTTCTTTGCAGTCTTTCTATTGATTTCTCCCTATATATTAAGAGGATATTCAGACAAGACACTAATAGCATTGACTTCTGACTCATGCATGATTCTTGAAATCAATCTGTTGACCCTAGGAGAGATCTTGAGGTTTACCTACTGTAAATAGCTGACACAAATTTCCACAACCAACCTAGAATCATCTGCCTTGCTGAAGTCCATTTATTGTTTTTTTTTTCTAGCTCAAAGGCTGAAAAGATCTATTTGTTGTTTGTTTTTAGAATCCTCTTACCCACCCACAAAATGACGTATGTGTTCAGAACAGCCCATGATTATGTGTGTACAGATGTAACAAGAACATTTATTTCACTACTGCCAAGTCTGACTTATGATAGGAGATGAACAATAACCTCTTAGAGACAACCCAATGACACCATGGACTCATCAGGGGACTTTGCCAAGGATAATGGCTCCCCTTAGCCACACATTAGGGAGAAGCCCATGCAATGCCACCAAGATATGCTGCACATTGGTTAAGCTAAGACTCAAAAAAGGTCTTGGTGATATTTAATTAATATAAGGCTATTAACACTTAATGTAACCCTATCATTCTGCTGTGCTGGATGAAGTTAGAGAAGCTTTTTGGTTATTTGGCGTTCTTTATAAGGAAGCTTATGTGTGTCATAATTAAGTACTTTTATCTCCTGGTACAATGTTAAATGTCAATAATAAAAGTGATCACAGTTAAAATGGACTTCAAGGGGTTGGTTTGGTTTTTTTTTGAGTTTGTTTTGAGGAGGATCATAGGAAAAATTAAAAACTATTTCTTCCTCTGAGAGTTGGAAACTTGGATTTATCCCCAAGGCAAATGCTATTTTGCCCTAGGAAAAAAGTGAATGGAGCATCTTACATAAACATAATCAAGCACCCACTAGAATGTGAGCCCTGTGGGGTGGGGGGTTTATTTTTCTATTTTGTTCTTTCATTTGTCCTCTACAACAGTACCTAGCACATACTACTTTCAGTAGATATTTGTTAAATAAATAATCCTCTTAAGCAAGACCCCAAGAAATTGTACCTTCTTTTATATATCTTCAATCAGATCAAAGTTTTTACTTTGATTTTCCCCAAAGAAATATTTACTTTTATGCATTACCTATCCTATGCCTGTATAGTACTGTTTGTGTGTATGTATATGTTACTATCTAAAGGGAAAAGAAAGTGTGCAGTTCTGTCTTCTTTTGATGCTGAAAAAATTATAAAAAGGAATTAGTCTATGCTTGATCTAAATTGTCAATGTTGTGCTTCTAGTATCAATACTCAATAAACCTAGATTGTGGACATATGTTTGGAACCAAGCATCATGTTTGATGTCTTTCAAGGGTCTGTAGGATAAAAATCATATCCTTCAGGGTAGGGCAGGGTATCTAGGGAAGGGAATAGATAATTTCACACTCTTCCTTGGGCTGAATCAGTCTTGGAATGGAAAATCTGAACTGCAAAGAGAAGTTAACATTAGCACTGAATTAAAGGCAATGTAAGATCTTTGGTATGAACTTGCATTACAATGATACATAAGTATACTGTCCTCCCCTAGGGCTCTCAGGCCTTAATAGAGGAAAGTCATATATGGTACCGTCTTAGTTACTTTTCTCTTGTTGCTGAAACAAAATACCTGACACTCAAAGTTAAAGGGGGAAAAGTTTATTTAGCTCACCATTTTAAAGGTTTCAGTCCATAATTGGCTGGCTCTTAGGCAAGGTGGCACAGCAGACAAGTACTGCAGGAGAGAAACAGTTCATAGTGGGCAGAAGGTAGCAAGCAAGCATGGACCAACAACAGCTCTTTCTATCTCTTATATCTTATCCAGGCTATTTAGGGAAGGTACCCCTCACACCCTTAATCCTAGTGCCCTTAAGCCTAGCATTGCACCATGAATCAGTCCCAGAATCACACACTCTAGTTCCAGCCGTCTCTGAAAAAGCCCTACCCATCACTGCATGAAGCTTTAGGGGGACATCTAAACACAAACCATAACTGGTACCAATATTAAAACACAATGTTGTAAGTGATGACAAAGGGGCAGGTGAGTAGGAAATAGGAAAAGCTTGCTGGAAGACTTGGTGCCTAGACTATATTTTTAAGGATGAGTAGTAACACATAAGCAGAAATGATTATGTTTGTCTATGTGCCCCTGTGCCTATGTCCAAGAATTTGGGGGCAGGGGAAGTAGTAGTAAGAATATTTTATAGGAGGGAAGACTACTGAAATCAAAGACAGAGAACAAGACTCAGTAGGATGAGGTCTACGTATTTCTGGCACTTGCTTGACAGTGTGGGACAAGGACCATAGTGTTGTTCACTTCCAGCAGCACTATTTATATACAATACAGTGTGATGGGGGTCACTGGGACTGTATAACGTAGCTGACCTGAAAGGAGTGAAGATAAGGCTGAAGATGTGGTTGAAGATGAGACGAGAAGGCCTTGAATCCAGAAGTTTAACTGAGGGCAGATATAGGTGGCAAATGCAACCCCCTGCACCCTCAATCACAACCAGGCCATCCTGTTTGGAGACACTTGCAGTTTTTCTTAGTTCATAATTTCTGCTTGAAAATATATAGAACAAATGGAATCATGTTTCATGAATAACATAGCCGATTTTATCTATAATCATAATTTATGTTCTATCACATTTCAAATAGTTTAGACGTTCTCCCCTCTGGGAAATCGGTAGAGTATCTTGTGATGTGGGGAAGGTGTTATCTGGAGATTGGACTTGTGATATGTTCCACTAGGGCCCTGGTCATGACTTTAACATCACGTTGGCAAGGCCCTGGCATACAGTATAGACGACGGCTTTTAGGGTATACAAGACTAGAGGCAGGAAAGCTAGTTAGAAGGCTGGTGCAGTGGTGTAGAGGAAGGGCAAGAAGGTCCTCGATCAGGGCAGTGAGAATTGGCAGGGAAAGGAAAGAGGCAAGAAATATGGTGAGACTCTGAATGTGTGGGTAAGAGAAAAGCCCCCAGCCCAATTCTCATGGCTCGGATGACTCAGTGTAAGGTCATAATGCCAACTGAGCTGGGGCTTTCAAGAAGAGCCAGCAGGTGCCACTAGAGGATTCCAACTTCAACAAACGAACAATGTACCAACAGTATTCCCCTCTGGACCGGGACCACCTTGTGCTCTGTATTTGACCTAGCAAACAATTAAGCTGCTTACAGCAGAATTGGGTGGTGGCCAGGACATGAGAATTAATTTTGAGAAATCAACTGAACTTGATTCCCTACAGTATGCCTTTCTGGAGAGGTGGGAGAGTGTAGAGTCAGAAGGCTCGAGAGGAAATGAGTAATGCAATTGATTATTCAAAAGTTGTCATTTTGGCTATATGTTAATCAAAATAACTAGAGAAGTTACTACCAATAAGAAATCATTTGGCTTTGAGGCAGCAAACTTTCCATCACTAGAAAGATCAGTAAATTAGGCTGAGTATTCTCCTAGAAAGATCAGTAAATTTAGCTGAGTATTCTACTAGCTATCAGTAGCTACTTCTCTCCAAAAACTTTAAATGTTGTCCTTTGAACCAAATTCACTAACCAAACTTTCCCTCCTTTCACATTTTCTAGTTGCCCACATTCATTAACATGCCTCGAATTCCTCTTTATACTGATACCATCATGAGATCCCTGCCTTCAGTGCCCATGTGAGCACTCATGCAAGTCCTTGCTTCAGAGGTTCTTGATCTCCTCAACCAGATTCCATTATATCCAACTCCTCCCATCAGGCTCCATGTCTACAAGCCAAATAGGAACATGACCTATTTTTAAGGATAGGATGAATAATGATTTTACCTTCTCAACTTTCTACAATCCATGTTCTTCCACATCCACCTTTCCCCCTTCCATTCCTACAGATTTACTGCAGCATGAAAATGGCGGCTGTATTTCTGGGTTGAGGAGCAAAGCTTGAGGAAGAAACACAGTGGTGATCACCTTATTCCTCTTGCTGTCTCCCTGGCAGCCATGCTTAACATGTGAGCAGTTCCAGGAGGCTCAGTCTTGGGGAGCAGAGGAGCAGGAAAATAAGGGGTAAGGGCAGTAACTCTCTTTGTTCCACAGGCCCAATATTCTTGGTATGTGATCCTTCAAACTATTCAGAGGAAATGGAAATATCCTACACTACCAGCATTTGCCCAATGAGGCTGACATAAGTGTAGATCTGGACAGTGGGCCTGAGCTGGTAAGAAGGTCCAAGTCAGAGTCAGGCTGAGGTTCTGTGGCCTGCAGAGTGTGTCTGTGTTAAACATTTTGAAACTGGATAATTTTGTCCCTTTTCTATCCTTGTTGCCATTTTCTCATATCCTATTCCACACTGGCTTAGCTGTTAGCCCAGCATAGTTGTAGGTGAGTTTTGGAAGGTCAGCATACAGAAGCCAGGCATATATTGCAAGCGAGTAAAGTTAGCTAGATAGAGAGAGACAATAGAGAGTGGTGAGAACTGTGACCAACCAGGAGCTAATTAATCATCTAAAGGGATAACCAAATACCCAGCCAAATACTACCATGCTGGAATATAGATAGATCTGGTGAATCCAGATCCTCAGAATTTGTTCTAGAAAAGTCTTTTTTTTTTTTTTTTTTTTTGGTGCAAAATCTACCCCAAGTAAATGATAAGTAACTAGAAAAAGAAAACAAAAACAAAAATCCTGTGGATCAGAGGGCTCTATTCGACTTATAACCTGTGATTTAAGGGATCAGCTATAATGGGTTTGGATTTCACAAGCAATGACTACGTCACAGTTATCCTACAGAATCACCCATGCATTCCACCAGCTATTTAGTGATGGGTTCCAGCCAGAGACCAAGGGCTCCAAGCATCCTTAAAGTTGGTAGCTGTGGATCAGGGGTGGTGTTTCACATACAAGTTTGCTTGGTGAAGTCATGTGTTCTGGGTTATGTCAGGACAAGCCACTTCCCGGGCTACAAGCCAATGAGTGGACAGAGGGGAAGTGGGGGCACTAGTCACAGCACTCAGGGGGCAGCAGCCCTATGGCTTTCCTCGACCCAAGGTGATGAGTGGCTCAAAGACTGCTCTGGGGCTGCAGGCGTGATATGGGAGATGGGAGTCAGATGCCTGTCTGTCCCCACTGTCGGATACTCTGCTCAGGACAGCAACTCTGCCTCCACAGCTGACATTGAAGCCTTGCAAACCAGACTCCACCTTGATTCTCTGGACCCCCTACCTTGACGGGTGGTTCTGGTTAACATTACAGCTCATTTCTCCCGGGCACTCTAACTTAAATGAAAACCCTTCTTTGTCAGCATTTTATGCAGCTCACACAGATGAACTGAGCTACATGTATTTGTCTCACCAATACAAATAACTGCTTCCCTTTTAATTTTCCATATTCATAACCACCATTTCTATAGCAGCCCTACACCGAATAGTAACAAACATATTTGAGAAGTTAAAACAAAAACAATGAGCAGGCCACAGGCTGGTTCTGAGAAGGGAAGTTTATCTCCAGAAGTCCAGATCCTCTGTGCGTCTCACAGTGCCCCATGGAGATTCATATTTTTGTGCAGGGTCCTTTAGGACCGAGAATACTTTAAAGCTCTCCTTCTCATCAAATGAATCTCTTAGGTGCAAACATGAGGTACTAGCCTCGGGAGAATACTTTGGCACAGGGAATTCTTTCAAATAGTATCACTTTTTAAAAAATGAGCATTAAAGTTCAGTCTAAAGCAGTACATTGGTCAGATCAAATATAACCTTGTGCGAATCATAGGAGTCTCTCATCCAAATAAAATGCTAACCTTCCTTTTCAGAATAGTTCTGGGATTTGTCTTTCTTTGTTACAAAGCAAAAATGCTCCGGAATGTGCTTTGCTTCTATACCATGTGCCTTCATTCTCTTGTAAACAGGAAAGAGGCTCCTGCCCTGGTCAGTATTGCAGCCAGGTTAGAAACTCAAGTAAAAGCAGACTGCAAAGTTGAAGCAAGGGTGAGGACTGGACATGAGATTTAGCAATGATCTGAGGTCAGAACCAGCAAACCTGAGGAGGCAAAAGGTGAGAATACCAGGAAACTCAAGGAACATGTTTACTCTCGCCAGTGGCGAGAACAATGAAGTGGAGTATGATAAAGGAAGAGTCAGGAGACTCGTAGGTGCTCTTGGAAGCATTCCATACGTGAGAGCACAGAGTCTTCAGGAGTGCATTGTGTTGCTAATCTTAGAGCTCAGTGTAAACTCCACTGAAATTCTGGGTCATTTTGATTTTCACATACCTGTGGCACTTGCTACCTTGACAGAATCCTGCAGTCTGCAGGGACAGTGAATACTTGCTTGTCTATTAGTTATTTGGGACATTTACTTCAGACTTTAATCTTAATAACTGAGATTTTTTTCTTCAGATATTGAAGCGCTTCTCATAAGTGATTAACTGCTTTCTTTTATTTTTCCACCATGTCAAAATCCCCACCAACCCTAAAGATGTGGTCCCTATCAGTATAGATATTAACTCCTGAACACTTGGGGAGGTGGTTATTTGAGTAGAATTAGCTGTAAGTAACAAAATGTGGACCAAAAATATGTCAAAGTCATATTCTATCAGAACAAAGTACATTTTAATTAGTGTTAATATGGGAAGCATTGTCAAAAAATGTCACAGTAGAATTACCACTAGGGCTGAACATCAGTCAAGTCCAGGGAAGAACAGTTACAGACAGAAAGATTAAGCAGTTAAATATATACATAGTGGATAAATGGGACTCAGTTTCTTTAGTGTCAGAGAAAGGAGTAATACACATAAAAAAGAAAAAAAACTGGAATTAAATTTGTGATGTTGGGTTGAAATTAGAAATGTTGGTGTTAACATATGGCTTTCAAAATACATATAGATATCTATGTATACATACAGATATCTATGTATGTGTGCAGGTGTGTATGATATATAATTTTCATACTTGTGTCCATGTGTATTTTTGTGTAATATACTAGCTGTATTGTCTAGTTCTATCCATGGAGAGATAGCTTGGGATCAAAAACACCCCAATAAAAATTAGAATATTTAGCCCCCAAATATGGGTTTCTGAATATTAGTCTGCACTAAAGGGAACTAAAGCTCCTTGGAGAAATGATGTATGCCTAAAACAACTTGTGCCAGAAAGTTACAAAGTACTCCAAGATGATGAAACATATCAAAAGGACAAAAGAGACAATTTGAACTGATTTGATCTCAGGGGCCCAATTAGGAGCAAAAGAAATGATAGTAGAAATAGATTATAAAGCATTATTAAAATAGTCAATTAGGGGGAGGGAAGGAAGGGAAAAGGGAGAGGGAGAGGGATATGCACCCTGTGATTCTAAACCAGATCCTTTTCTTATAAAGAGTATTTTTAAGAAACTTGAATGCAGTTCAAGGACTATATGGTAATAATACATCAAGGTTGATTTCCCAATTTTGATGGTCGTATTGTGGTTTTATGGAAGAATGGCTTTGTTTATAGGAAATACTGTACATAGTAGTCAGAATGATAGGGCATCAGATTGGCAAATTACTCTCAAATGCCTCAGGAAATGAAAGATCTTTGTAGTATTTCCAACTTTGTTATATGTTTGTGATTGTTTCATCCACATAATATACAAGACTATAAATTTATATATACATTATATATAGTATATAATGATATAGCACAAAATAATTTTAGGTACATAAGATCATAGAAATGTTTTGTATGTTTTTAAAGGAAATTGTTACAATTAAGAGTAAATTACATGTACAGTGTACATGTATGAAAATGTATACATATATTATGTGCATGTACTCTTGTATACATATGTAAAATGAATGTGTCATATATACATTTGTGTATATGTGATTTGCCACCTTAATAAACTGTAACAACTCCCTTGCTAAACAGACAAAACGTATCCATGATCTTGTATACATATAAATATTTTGTAAAGTGCCAGAATAATACTTATGCCAGAATAATCTCAGCATTTTTATTAATTACTATATTTAACAAAGATATTAACTTTTTTGTCCACACCCAGAAAACCTTGAAGCAGAAAGCTGGAATTAGGTACTTGTTTTTTCCATGGTAACATCATATATCTCTTCAAACAAAGAACTTATCTTTTATCTTTTATAATTTAATTTAGTCAAATACATAGTTTGTGATTTCATAATATTAATAAAGTGCTTTTAGTTTATCCAACCAACTAAACCATTAGGTAGGATTTAGGAAATTCAAGCTAATAAGACTTTTTATGAAAAAAAATATATCCAAGACTGACATAGAAGGAAGAGATTAATTTTTAAACAAATTCATTATTAAGTTAGTCTAATTTTCAGAGTCATATTGATTATGAATGTTAAAACAGTTGCTCTGATATCTTTATATTATTATATATTCAAACATCTAATATATTTAAGACCAAATTTTTGCTTTTCATTTTCCAACCTAGTAACTAAGTCCGTTAATAAAACTTAAATTATATCTTTTTCTCCCTATGGTACACTTTAGCAGGAAAATATTCCCATACAGCAAAGTAATTTAAGTCATATATAGAATTTTTAGTTTAACTTAGTTTATAAGGGATGATAAAAATATGGTGAATGTTTAAAATTTTTTAAATTATTACAGTAAAAGACACATTGCCATTAGTCCCCTTAAAAACACTCCCTCTCACATCACACACATTTATCCTGTTATTCTTGCCACTTTCTGAAGCAGTTCTGGAAGTCCTGTTTCCGTGTAGGTGTGATAAAAAATACGGCGAATGCTGCTGCCAAGTGCCATTCAAAACGGTAAGGGGACTAAGAGATGTTAGAGGGGGGAGGGGACGTAAAAAGAACTAAGATGCGTTGTGTACATGTACCAACTACCCACAATTAATGTGTTTATTAATACTTCAAACATGCACTAATTATAAAATTTTTTTAAAACATGCATGGTTAAGAGTAAAATATTGCAAAGATCTAAAAAGTAAAAGTAACAGTTTCCTACAATGAGTTTGAACCCTAGCCCCTTAAAGGTGAGACAAATAACATGAACAGCATGAAGCCCATCTCCTGCCTCTTATTCTCATAAATACATCATAGTATTTCATGAAAATAGTAAAATATTACATCATAAAAATATAACAAACATATTTGCATACATATAGATGAGTATTTGATCATACTGTTTTGCATTATATTATATTATGCTCATTACCTTTTTCCTTGCTCTTTTTTTTAGTAGAGCATGGTTTTCCTGCTTTAGAACTTTAGTTTCCTTTCCCCAAGAGAGAACAACAGCAGTGGGTACTTAGGGTATGTTTTAGAGACATAGATATAGAAGAGACATTGTCTTGTTGTCCAAAGGCAGCATTATTTGTCTAGCTGTGAAAGGCTGCTGACTCTCATTCATAAAGTATAGGTGACTAGTTTCTTGAATGAAAGAAAAGAAAGGAAGTAAATGAATAATCCTATGATGGAGTATATGAATGGCTGAATTAAGTAGCCAACTGGTTTCATTTCAGCTTTCCAGATTTCCTCGTTTAATACTCATTGTAATCATTCTACCTCTGGTCAAAAACACTGAGCAAATTGTATTGTGTTGCTGACCACATATCTGAAATAAATAAAGGGGGAAACAAATAGGAAATTCACCCCTTGGATTATTTTTGCTTGTGGTTTACATGTGGTCTGTTTACTTTGCTAAGCTCCCCCTGTTTCTAAATAATATTTTGTAGGCCTCCACCATCTGAATTGTAAGAAATTCTCAGTCAAATTCAGGTAGGCCTATTTAGATCCCCTGAGTCAAAATATCTGGAAAAGGAGGCAGATCATTTTCATTTTTATAACCTTCCCCAGAGAAAGTCTACATATAGTTACCCATTTGAGGACCACTGCTACGCCTCCTAAAGCTCAGTGATCCATTGAGTCCTGTTTTCTTTTAGAGACTCTAACTACCCTCTCTATCTTTCATGTTCCTAATGTCCCCTCCCTTCTGCCTCCACTACCCCAATCAGGTTACGAAAAGAGGAATCTTACATACTCTTGGATCCAAACCAATGCAGGCAGGCTCCTGATCATACCTGGGTCCTCAGAAGAACATACTGATTTGATTAGGCCTAAGAATTGCCTTTGGCTCCCCTTGTTCAGACACAGTGAATATTAGTCCCATATCAGATAATGAAGATGAGAGTATAGAGCAGTGTGCAGACACCTTTATGAGCACTAAGAAGAAAGGTCATGAAGGACAGGGAGACAAGGATCAGTAAGAGCATCAACTTTGTCTTTGACATCTCATCACTGGACAATGATAGTGCTTGAGTGTGTAAAAGGTGAATGTGTGAATGGGTGTGTGAATGAACTTCCTTAACTCTTCGGTGACCAAAACGAATACCAATAATTTTTTAATCCCTGAGATGACTTTTCACTTGAAAAAGATATACAGGTGCTTTGTGTTTTTCATCAGAACATCATTTGAAACTACAGAAAAGACTGGTGGGAACAGATTAAATAAGTTTTAAAATTCCAGAGGATAGGACTGGAATTGCCTGGAAATGATTTGCCATGAAGACAACCCTAGGGAACAGCTCTGGAGCTGTGTGGATAAATGATTCAGGGTCTCACAAGCTTAAAAGAGAAGTGGTAAAGCTGAGAAAAGCCCAGATCAGAAAGCTGCCCTGAGCAGACACAATACTGTCACCAACTCAATTCTACTCTGCCCAACCCTGAGGAATCTGAGCTCTTCCCAAGTGCCAATTTGACCAGATATTCCCCCTTTTAGATTAGTGATGAATGGGGGAATAAAAATGAAATATATTGTTTCAAAGAGAATGGAAAATAAGATTGCATGGGAAAGATGAACAAATAAACTGAAATATATAACCATAACATGCAAATACAAAACCATAAATTTGCCACCAGGATATAATAGTTTCTTGAAGGATATAATTTGCCTGCTGCAAGTATCCACAAATATTTTCAACACTAAAGAATACACAGCATACTTTACAAAAGGGGATATTACTGTGACTCCCTCAACTGGGGACACTATCTTTGCAGCAGGCTCACTCTAAGATGAACCCAGTGATCTCTGCCTCCCGCCATTCACACACTTGTGCGATCCTCTCCCCTTGAATGTGGACCAGCCAGCAGAACACAGCAGAGGAGGTGAGATGGGACAAAGTGGCAGTCTCCATCTTCCAGCCAATCATTTATTGCTTTCTCGGTTTGCATCCTTTTGTATGGTAAGTGGCCATGTTGGAAAGGCCCACATGGCAGGTAGCTTCCAGCCAATAGCCCAAAAGGATCTGGAGCTTTCAGTCAGACAATTCTCCCGGAACTGAACTCTGCTAATCATTTGAATGGATTTAGAAGCAGATCTTCTCACAGGTGAACTTTCAGATGAGACTACAGCCTCAGCTAAGTGGTCCCAGATTCTTACTCATAGAAACTATGGAGTAGTAAATGTGTACTATTTTAAGCCACTAAGTTAGTGGTGATTTATCATACTGCAATAGATAACTACTACAATTCTGATCCAAACTGAGATATTCAGGAGGGAATGTCTGGTTTTTAAACATTAGAAAAATGGCTTTTACTACCCTTGTTCTTGGTAGAGTCTATAAAACAGGACACACTCTTCCAAGCTGTCTGTATCCAGCGCTCTTATGACGACCTCTACAGCTAAAGAGGGGCTTGGAATAGTGTCTAAGAGCTCTTTTTTATGCCCATGAAAAAATATTTATAGCTTTGTTTAAAATGGCAACAGATCTTGGCTTGTGTTCTGAAGGTCCCTGTAGACCTCAGAGAAGAGGATGATAACACATCCTCATTTTCAGTCAAAAACTTCAATTTTAAATAATCCCACATACAGCAACCATCAGCTCTATGCAAGGAATCTACCAGACAAAATGAGCCATCATTTGCCTGAAGTTAAAATTCATTTTTTATTTAGGATTAGATCTATGTCAACACACACACACACACACACACACCCCCCAGACTGTCTTTGTGAGAAGATGGATTCATGGCACTCACCTTTTAATTCCATCAGCTTCTTTTTAAATGTAGTGATGAATGGATCCAATTAGATATAAGTCATATTTGTGGTTGGCATATCAACAATATTATTTCTTCCCCAAGATCTCAAAATGTGCAATGACTAAAGGCATTGCTTTTCTTTGCTGCCTCTCGAGGCTGCATAGTGGACTACTTCTCTTTGCTGCCTTCCCTAGGCAGCTCTCTCGCCAGAGTTCAGATAATTCTCAATATGACACTGGTGTAAAGGGGAAGAGAAATCCCCTAAGACCCTTCCAAAGAGACAACAGGGCTCTTACTCTCTTTTTATTCCTCAGGCTTCCCAAGACTCAGATGACCAATGGAATGTATGAGCTGGATCCTCGTGGCTTCTTTGGTCAAGTTCATACAGCTCCATTGCAAAGTGTGGGAATCCTAAAAGCACCCTCATTTGTGACACCTAATGCAAGTCCAGGGTCCCCACGACTATCTAAGGTTTGACAAATCACTACGAGGACTCATCAAACCCACTGAAAGCTGATGTCCTTACCATTACAGCTTACTACAGCAAAGGGATACAGATTAAAGCAGCCGAGGGCAGAGACATAACACAGCTGGGCCCAGGAGAGTTCCAAGCACGGAACTCCCAGTAGGGTGAGGTAGACAGTGCTTACTGCTCTCAGCTATAGGGCATAAGGGTGCACACAGTGTTGCTAGCTAGGCAGTCTCATCTGAGTCCCTGTTATCCAAACATTTGTCTTAGGGCTCAATCATGAGAACATGGCCAACTTCCCTCTTGACTGACCTTAATCTCCACTCCTTCCAGAGCAGCCTCCACCATAAATTACATGATTAGCAAATGCCACCTAGAATGGCCCAAAGGCCCTCCAGTAAACGAGTCAGGCAGGACATGCCAGGGTCCTAGCAGTTACCTCCAAAGAGCCACAAGCAAAGGCCAGACCTCCTTCGGGACAAAGTTAAGGCTTTATTGCATACCACATCATGCCATAGCCCAGGTTCTACTTGGCAGAACTTCTCTATAATGCCCTCCTCATCTTAGATCTCCCCCAATCCCCTCTGTCTCCAAGGACAGCACCAGCAAGCACCTGGGTAATCAACTGGCTGCTGCCTTAGTCCAGGCCACCCTCATTCCCACCTGCTCTTTTCAGCCTAACACCTCTTCTCCACTCTTACCTCCTCACAAGCCAACTTCTACATAAGATAGAATTAAATCATTCCTTCCTGCTTAAGCCCAACCTTTCTAAGCCCACCCAGGCACACATTTACTCTTAGGATAAAGATTTAAAATTTTTTTTCTTCTTTACAGATTCCTAAAGGACCACTGACCTCCTCTCAGTTCAGTTCATGTTGCTCTTCACATGCCGACTTTGCTATCACCACTCAGACCTTTCTTCTCTTCTTCAAACAACCGAAGCTCATCTCACCCTAAGGCCTTGACATTCCCTGTTTTCTCTATACTGGATCCTGTGTCCTCCACCTTCCCAAAGATTCTCAGTATTCAGATCTAAGCTTAAATCTTTCCTGGCTACTCAATCCCCAAAAGTCTCCCTAACATCCTCAAACATGCTACCTTTTCACAATAATATCCATTGTGCCTCACTACAGCCATTATTGTTCTGATTTGGTTTTTGATTTTTTCTTTGTTTGTTCTCTGCCTCCCACTATAAAACTGTAACCTCCATGCAAGCAGGGACAAGCCTGTCCATAGGTTCCTAACTCCTAGAAGACAATCTCACACATAGTAGATGCTCAGTAAGTATTTGTTTAACAAACTAAAGTATGCTTTTTTCTTTGTTATTCTTATGCATAAACTGTTCAACACGGTGTTTTGATGTACATGTCCATAGTAAGATGACTACTACTGTAAGCAATTTACATCTATTGCCTTCCATAGTTATTGCTCTCTCTCTCTCTGTCTCTCTCCCCCACTCTATGTTGTCTATGATAAGAGCAGCTACAGTTTATTCTCTTAGCAAGTTTTCAATATACAGTACAATGTTACTAACTGCAGAACTCTAGACAATGCGGAGCCATTGAAATTTCTCAAGCAAGAGGTTAAAGACCAAAACTGTGCTCTATAAGCATTGAACTTGGGCAGAGCTGGCTTCATGGGAAGACAACCTGTGCAGTCACAAGGGACCCCAGATGTAGAGAGCCTTGAACTTGCTTTAATGCACTGCTGTTGCTGTGTTAAAAGTTTTAAAATTTTTGAATAAGAGGAGCTGTGTTCTCATTTTGCATGGGGCCCTGTAAATTATGTGACCAGTCCTTAACTTAGGAAGTAGAAGCTATGAGTAATTAAAATGAAGAAGAATCAGGAAGCAAGAAGAGAAGAGACCATTATAATAACTCAAGGGAGAGCTACTGAAGACATGACATGGAGTAGCCCTCCTGATCTTATTAGACTCTGTAAATATTTAGAGATAATAAAGAAATCTTGCGTCTGTGATTCAAGGATATGTTTTGACTCTCTAGCCACAAACTACACAGAATAACTCTTAAGTAAACACGAAGAAGTCTAAAGTCTACGGGAAGCCATTGAACATTTTTAGTAGGAATATTACATACCATTCATTCACTAAATATTGAATGATTACAAGTACCAGGCACAGTGATGGGATCAGAAACCTATTGGTAAGCAAAATGCTGCTGTAGTGGAAAGAATTTTGAAAACAGGTATTATTTGGTTATGATTACTATATCATTTGTTTACAGTGTAAAATAGCAAACTGAAAGAGAATGTAACTGTTTAGGAGAAAAGAGGAGAACAATACTCTGCTCTTAAGCCTGCTTTAAGGATGTGTCACCAAGAACCTGGGATGGTAGCTGAAGAGTCTGTTCTAAGATGAATTTAAAACTCATGTCAGGCAATGCACCACTGTAAAATACAGGGCTAGATCTGGGGATTTAAAAGTCAGATCAACAAATCTCTAAGCATATTGTAACCTTTGTACTATAGGTCAGCTGCAAATTTTCTTTGTTTTTAGAAGCCACAACTGTCAGCCAATAGCCAGCTGAGATGTGGCTGAAAATACAACAAATCACCTAGGATCACACCAGTCTATAGGGGCTGATCATTAGCTCTTAGCTAGATCTAAGCAAAAGAATAGAACCCTTCCCCAGGTTATGATTAATCCTGCGGCCTTTCCCAATATTACAAAGAACAGCTGTAAATTTACTAAGAACACTTCGTGGAGACATTCTAACTGACTTTGTTTATTATTTCTTCTGACTACCTCAAGTCAGAGTTTAAGGCTACTGGCTAATATGACCCTAAAAACTCTAATAGATATCTTTAGGTTGTCTTTGGAGGTGAACTGGCTAAAGAAGTTATTGAACTTGTACGACTCAATTGGCTAAGTATGAAGAGGCGAAATCGCCAGAGGAAGCTGAACAGAGCTAACTCAAAAACTTAGGGGCTGTGAGATTTGTCATCTCCCAGAAAGAAAAGTGGACACACTGCTCCATCCCTCTCCTTCCTCTGCCCTTTTAGCATGGTAATGCATCAAAATTAAGCTTAGGAGGTAGTAGGCATTACCAAAAGAGAGGTGAATTCGTCTGGTAGGTGCCTGTGTTAGTTAATTTTCTCTCATTGCTGAGACAAAATACCCGACACCCAAAGTTAAAGGGGAAAGGGTTTATTTGGCTCACAATTTGTAGAGGTTTCAGTCCACAATCAGTAGGCTCCAACACAGAGTGGCACATGGCTGAGGGGTTTCGCAGAGGCACATGGCCCCCACACAGTAGCAAAAGCAACAATGGACCTTGACATTAACAGTGTCTTTCTATCTCATCTGGACTACTGGGATTAGGGCGATGCCAAAGCAATCACTCACATGCAGTGGTTTAGTAATCACATGCTCTTAATCCCAGCATCACACATTTCAGATTCAGACACCTCTGAAAAAGCCCCACTTCTTCCACATGACGCTTGGTGAGGGGAGGATCTAAACACAAGCCATAACAGTTCCCTTTTCTAAGGAAGCCAAGGACCCACTGTTGCCTCCTCAAGGTTCAGACCTCAGGAGCAGAGAGTGGCTTGGCCATAAGAGGAAGCAGCTCTATGGTGGCAGAACACAGGTGGTGGAGCAGGTGAGCAGGAAGTCAAAGAGGAGATAGAGGAATAGAAAACGAAGAAAGAGAAGGAAACCTGGAAGGGCTCTCAGGGCTCCTGTCTTCAAACAGGTATACATCATCTTTGACTAAAGTGACCCATGGTTAGGTTTATTGGTTTTACCAAAAAGGATCCATGGCAACATACGAATATCATACCTTGAGTTAATCCTCTCAGCATGATGGCTCTGAGTGAGATTTGGGCCTGCCTGGCACATAGATAATCCTTCATGGCCTTCTTGCTCTGCAGGACACCATCACCTCCCTGCCCCTAGACCTATGTAGATGCTGTTCCCCTGCACCCAATTCTCTTCCTTTGAATAAACAACCATTTAGTAATCCTTAAGATCCATCTGACAGTTTACCTCCTACCAAAGCTCTCCCTGGCTCCACAGGAGAGAGGCTTCCTCATCACACCCCTTAGGTGTCTCCAACACTACACTGGTGCTCAGCCCAGCAGTGTGGTCTCCTCTGTGTTACTGTAAACTACCCAGAGGCAGATTGGATTGTCTTCATTCTGACGTTTTGCATCTAAACTGCCTCAATCACTAGCACACAGCCTGACACCTTGTAAGTGTTTAATCGGTGAAAGGAGACAAGAACAAAGGTCTAAATTCTCTAAGGCAAATGTGCTACCACTTAGATCATGCTTTGGGCTTTGGGCGCCTAGAGGTCACATGAATTTAGGGAAAATGGAAGCAATGTGTGCTGAACCTGAAAAGATGCCATGGTCAATATTCCTCTTTATAGACACCCCCAAGGAAAGAAGATAGTCATGAACAGCCATGAAAAATGGAAAGGATGTTGAAGGAGTTCCTCAAATTGCCCAGGAAATCGTATCATCCATTCATAACACACAGTACTAAAAATGTGTGTGCTCTTTTTTATACTCAATATTTTACCTGTCATCTTACATGGAGCCAGAAAAAGATGGAGACTGTTCTTCTTGGCCTGATAAACAGAAATCACCAAGGTATCTAAGGCAAAAATGAGCCATGAGTCCAAACCACATGAAAGCGACTATCGGAAACTTATGCCAGATGCTACCTTGTTCTTGCACTTTTCTCCAGGTTGTGGTGCATTAACTTTGAATATGATCATTTGCAGAGAAAGGTAACTGTCTTCAAATGCTTGTATTTCATCTTTGATCTAAGCATATAGGTTTAGAATTATTATTTTACCCATATTATTATTATACCCATCTGGAAATAATATGAGCAATGTTTATTTATAAAGTTCTTTCTATATTTTGAAGTATTTTAATTTATAGCATCTCATTGATAGGCATCAGAGAGTGAGACTAGGAAGCTATATTAAACTATTAATTTAAGGAAACTGGATTCACTTAAATGAACTTAAGTGAACTATCCAAAGATATAAGGCAGTAAGTGTATGATATGGTCTCCAGATTCCAACATCCTGATAAAATGTTACATTGTGTTTGGTAAAATATAAATGGTAAAATTTCCAGATAAGATTCAAGTGTTGCACAGGGGACTAATTCATTGCACCAGATATTTTGAATTCGGTACATGGACATACTGTGCAGTTACATTTCCCTGCTCCTGGAAATTAGGAGTGGCCACATGACTTGCTTTGACGAGTTAGAGCTTCAAGGGCCAGGGCTTAACTTGTGACATTCTTTTTTCCTCTGCCACAGCAAGCAGCGCCTCTAAGGTGGTGGCTGCTCCATCAGGCTTGACCAGAGTAAAGATGATGAAGACCAAATGTCCCTATTGACCCACTATGGACACAACCAAAAAATAAACCCTTGTTTATTGAGGTGGATTGTTATCACAGTACAACTTGCCTTACCATGACTGATATAGTACCTACAAGAGCTTCACTCAAACTTACATTGAAATCACCAAAAGACCATAAAAATAGGGGGAAGTTGCATCTTCCTGGAAGCTAAGCAGTGCTATCCATAGTTTCCCATAGCTTTGAGGAATTTCAGCAAGATAAGGTAAGGTAAAGGGGGGGAATTAATCAATACACCTTCAAATAAATTAATGTCCTAGATATTTTTACCTTCCCATGGTAAATAGGAACATAGTGATGATATTCCTCCATACATACACACCAAAAAAAAATAATAATGATGTTTTGCAAGATTATGCAGGTTTGGCAAAGGAAGAAACTTAATAGTTGCTGTTGGGACAAGCTGTGACAAGCACATGTTTTGTTCCAGAATATGTGGTTTTGCTCTCTCTAAGAAAACACACAACTTACACACAAATGAAGAGCAAAGAACAGCTCACTTCCTAAATGAAGAGAGTGGTGTGTGATGACTCAAAAGGTATGTGCTGCCTCCAAGGGGTGTGGAATGACTGGCACTCTGGACCACCTGCTTTCCAGCCAGTATTCATATGGTTCCAGTATGGAAGACTCTATCTCTTGAGGCAAAACTTTGAAGCATGAAAACAGAAACGCACTTGGCATATTGCTGTTGGCTTTTAAATCACAGAGAATAAAAATAGAAATGACGCTATGTGAAATGCTATTCACATTCTGGGTAAGAAGGTTGTCAGAGCCAAGTGGAGCCCATTCAGACTAAAAGAGTTTGCCCACCACATGGGGAGTGAAAGGGACAGGCAGTGGGGAGCATCAAGCAATGGAAAGGACATACAAAAGGTTGGAATCCAAAAAACAGGAGATAATACCCATTCCCCATTTAGCAGCTGAATTACCTTTGTGTTAAAGCTCAGATTTTTAATCAATAAAGATAACAAACCTTCCACTGGACACTGCTATGAAAGCAAAATAAGGTCTGTCAGTGGGAAACTGCTGAAGTTACCAACAAAGAATTTATATGGGGAGGTCTCTAGGTACTGGATAGCATTCACTTCTCCAAATAAATAAGGTTTAGATGATGATGGACTGCGTATTCTCAAATAGAAATGAGATCAGCCTCCAGGGGTCAAAACTTTGTTCTGGGGGTCTATAATGGATTGAAGAGTGTCCCCCAAAACTTCATGACCATCTGAAACCTTAGTATGTGTTCTTACTTGAAAATAAAGTCTTTGCAGATACAGTTAAACTAAGGTCCATGATGACATCACACTGATTGAGAGAAGGGTATAAATCCAGTGAGTCTGTCCTTATAAGAGACAGAAAAGGACACAACAGAAACAGAGATGAGAAGGCAGCTGAATATGGAGGCAGAGAGTGGGGTGACAAATCCCAGAGCTGAGGAGAAGTCACCAGAACTGGAAAAAGCAAGGAAGGATTCTCCCCTGGAGTCTTCTGAGGGACCAATGCCCTGCTGACACTTTTAGCCTAATCCAAAAAAGAATAAATTTCCATTGCTTTAAACCACTGTCTTGTTCCATTTGGTGTAATACTGGAGAATGGATAATTTATAAAGAATAGAGGCCTATTTCTTACCATTCTGGAGGTTAGGAAGTCTACGATGGAAGGGCTAGATCCGGTGGGGGCCTTCTTGCAGGATTATAACATGGTGGAGGGGTCACATGCAAGACAGGCCAGCCTGCAGCTTGGATCTCTCTTCTTGTTCTTATAAAGCCACTAACCCATCATGGGGGCCATCTTCATGGCCTTGTCTAATTACCTCCCCAAGGCTCCACCTCCAGTCACTATCGATGTGAATTTAGGGATCACATTACCAACACATACATTTTTAGGGGACACATTCAAACCATAGTAGACATCCAGTTTGTAGTACCTTGTTATGTCAGCTCCAGGAAGTTAACTGGGAAATTCCACTAGGGAGTGACAAAAAATCTTACTCTTTTTACATAAACCGCAGAAACACCTACAGTACATAAACAGGTATATCTATGGTAGTTAAATCTCATAAGAAGGAAAAGATCTAGAAAAAAATATCTAAATAAATTCCTTACTACACCGCAATAAACGAAAGACTAAGAAACATTGCTGGAGACTGTGAGGATTCCGGAAGGCAGGGAGAATGTACTAGTTGAAGGCTACTTTCTACAGCTATTAAAATTGCCTATTCTTAGCCAAGCCTGTGTGCATACCCGTAAGCCCAGCTATTTATGAAGCTGAGGTGGGAAGATCACAAATTCAGTCAGCTTAGACAACTTAATTAGCCTTTGTCTCAAAATAAAAAGGACTGAGAATGTAGCTCAGTGGCAGAGTATTTGCCTACTATGTATGAGGCCCTGGGTTCAATCCCCAATACTGCAAAAAGAAAGCTGTCTACTTGTAATAAGGTTTGACCCAAAATGAGGCAGAATGCTCTGCATTGTGCCAATGTTCAGTTCTGTGTCTCCTTACAGCATGTTTTCCTGTTTTGTAGGAGTTACAAGGCAATGCTGGTGCTTCTGGATTCTACATTTGGTCTCTGTGATTGTCAGCTTTAGCTCACAACTTTCCAATCTATAGGAAGATGAAAAGTAGTTGATTTCTTTCTCCATTAGATTTGTGGTTTTTTTCTGATATTTCAAATGCATATAGTTAAAAGGAAATTGCATATGATTGCTCATTATACCAACCATTCCTGAAAGCAGTGGATTTAGGTCATGGTCCTTCAGAGACCATTTGAAAAGCAGCCTCAGACAGAGAGAGGTTGGTAGAGCCCACTTTGTTTAGGGTATTGACAGAAACTCTTTGACAATCAATGCCAAATGGAGGTCTCTAGAGAGTTCCAAAAGCTAAGAAATCCTGCGTATTGAATCTGTTTGATGTAAGTCTTTTCAAACACTTCACAGTGAATCATAGTGAATATGATGATGTTGGCCTGGTATATTTTGACAGGTGTCACCACCCACTTCTTTTGCAGTAGAATCTTAATCATCCTGATGCCTCTAGAATGCTCCATGTTGAACAGAACTGCCTCCAAATGAGTGTGTGTGGTTGGAGTTACAGGATGTTAAATATGCTATTCCCTTTCATCACAGAGTTTCAGCTGAGAACAATAGGACAAGACCACCAGTGTAGGATGTGCAAGAAGTGGGAAGCAGGTTTTGTGGCACTTGTCACATTGGAGGGAGTGTAAGGACTTATCACAAAGCCTGGGAGGAGGGCAGTCCTTTAGAAAAGTTTCCATGTGCTGTGGCATTTCTCCTTCCCTTGCCATTGGCAAATAGGAAGGAGGTAAGAAGTTGTTCTCCTTTTATAACAACTTCATGAGGCTGAGCTTCAGATCTCAGAAAACTTGGTGGGTTTACTGGAGGTTGAAAGAATGAATGCAGAGCTGCCTTGTACCTGGAATTGTCAAAATGTGAGGTGCTAGCTGGCCAGGGAGGCCATTGGCAGCAGAGGAAAGGGAGATTCATGAAAATGGCCTGGACTTCAAGAATACTGGGGAGTAAAGATACACATGGGAGTCCCTGACACGTATCCCTTCTAAGGCAGGAGGACTCAGTTCACCTGGAGGGCTAAAACTATCTCATCAGAGGAGATAGAAGGGAGCCGCAGTGTGCAGAGGTTGGCCTAGCAATGTGCCGCATCAGAGGACTATAGAGGGAGGGCCCAGCAGAGAGATCTCTGAAGAACCAAAGAAAGAGCCTTAGGGAGAAGGGACTGACATTTGGCCACATTCCCTCCCCACCAGAAGGCACCAATCCAGTTACAACCATAGCACCAAGGGAAGCATTTTTTGTGCCCCTTCCCATCTCTTGCTTTCTAGGCCAACCCTGGAAAAGCCAGAGCAATAGAGAGGAGGAAGAGGAGCAGAAGAACAAGGAAATACTGAAGACTGCAACTCCACCTTTCCTCCCTGCTGGTCTCCTGCTCAACCCAGAGCCAAACTATGGGAGTGAAGAACTGTGAAGGTGATGAAAGACTGAAGGTTGCCACTCAACCAGATGACTTCATTAGACAACATGTTCATACCTGAGATGACTTGGACAGGCATTGGGGGCTGCCAGAATTTCAACAGGAGCAGAGGAGGACCAGACAACAGAGAAGTTTAAAGAGACAATGGCAAGAAATGTTAAATCTATTTGTTTAATAAACTTATCCCTATGAAAAGGTTTGCATCAAAAGGTTTGCCAGGGTAAGCAGGGCCATAAACTATCTCACCTATTATTGACAAGATTATCCAGTGGCCTCAATAGTTTCAGCATAATGGCAGAGTTTGGTTAATAACAATATTTCATGTATGTGACTTCATATTCTGTGCTAATTACAGGATTTTCAGAGTGTAAACAACACAGAAATGCCAAGTGAGCTCAGTCTATAAAGGCATTCCACATGTTCGCCATTACTGGTGCTTTATTCCTTCATCACTGGAGACATGGAGGCCTTGCATAGCTTACTTCTTGGTACTCCCTCCTGGAGATACTCAAGGACCCTCTGAAGGAGCCACATTTTTTACCCTGCCAGTCCTGAAATTATTTTCATGAGCATTCTTCTCCTCTTCCTCTGACCCAGAAGAGTTCACCATCCTTGTCTAGTCATTCCACCTTCTGGAAGCCCCTATCCTACTGCAGTTCTGATCAGCCTTGTTCTCTACCTGCAACATGCTATTTTTAGGAGCAGATGAGTGCCAGGAACCCTACCAAGTCACAGGGCACAAGGGACAACCACAGTTAACAGTTTGGCTTGTGGTAAATATCTCATTTCTGCTGTATACCCTTTAGTAATTTTGCTTTTAACTGACCAGTGTTTTTCATTCTGATTTGATTCTCAAGGAGCTCTTTCACAAATCACAGTCTTCCCACACGTTACTGGAAAATATCTGGGCTTTAGAGTCAAATAACTCATGCTGCAAACGGACTTAAACTACTTTGGTCATCCAAGATTCAAGTTCATTGCCTTAAAAAACTTTTGGGTGGCAGTGAGCTACTCCCTCATGACCTTGCTATTTAGTTTTGGTGAAAGCACGTCTCATACCAGATTCCACCATGTGTAAAGACATCAGGTAAACAGAAGTATTAGTAAGTAGATACAAAACATATTAGACAACCTCATTTGTTTCTAGGTGCTCTGAATTCACCTCAGACAAAAGATTAACCAGAGGCAAATCACCACAATATTTCAGAGGTAGAATTCTGTAACTCTTACTGTCCACAGAAAGACCCCAAAATTGTCCTCTCCATAGCTAAACTCAGAACTACTCAGGGACCAAGTTTTGGATGCTGTCACCAAGAGTACAGATATAGGACTTGGCAGGGTAGTAACTGTCCCTAAAATATTATAGCAACCATTATGGCTTTTGTTCATATATCCCTCCAAACCCTCCTGTGTTTTCAGAAGTGGTGGAATCTAGAGTGTGTGACTGATTCATGGTGAAATGTTAGGTCCTAGGGTACTGGGATTAAGGGTGTGAGTGCTACTTGCCCTAAGTAGCCTGAATAAAAGAGGCAGGATGATGCTGTTAAGGTCTCTTGTTGCTTTTGGGGTCTTCTGCCACCATGAACTGTTGCCCCTCAGTCAACTGCCTTGGAGCCAGCTGATTATGGACTGAAACCTCTACTAACTGTAAGCCAAATAAACCTTTCCCCCTTTAACTTTGGGTGTTGGGTATTTTGACTCAGCAAGAAGAGAAAAGTAACTAAGACACCAACCCACACATCTAAAAAACCTTTTATTTCAATCAGATGAGCCTATACCTAACATTTGTTATGCAGATTAGCAAGACAAATTTTATCCATGAAAACCCATTTCTGATAATTATCATGTTAATGAAATCTTTGATGATGACTGACAGACAGGCAACTTGAAGGCTGCAGCAACTGCCTTTGGAGGATGATCTTTTTGGTTAATTGCAAGCTCATCACCCCAGGAGAGTAAGTTGTTGGTAGGGCAGTTGACAGCAGCTAGACTCACACTAGCTCACACTAACACATACATAATCACACTCACACACATACACACATTCACACACACCCATATCTATGCTCGAAGTAAATTACAGACATCGCAACAATATTCAAATAGAAAAGAACATCTGCCCAAAGTAACTATTTTGGTATTGCTCTTACAATTGACATTCATGACATTAAGTAGAAAACAGGTTTAAATAATGTAAGAATTATAAAATGTGTTGATTTTATTTTTATGAAACCCAACCTTTCTATTTTTTTTTAACTGGGGAAACATAAAAGGTATGAATTATACTTGGCCTCAATCCCACAGAAAACTAAGGTCAACTTCTGGCAATTTTCTATGTGCCCACACACATAGACATGTACTTTTTTTTTTTAATTGGATAATTCTGATATAATTCAATAATCCTCATAGTATAACATTAGACTATGAACAAAGTAGTCTAATGTCATTTGTCAGTAAATATTTGTTTTAAATATTTTTTCAAAAATTTAAATTCAGATGGCTATATATTATTGGGACTTATAGCTGCATGATAATTTAGCAAACTAATCCCTTATAATGTGTGATTATTTTAGGTTGTTTCTGATCTTTATTAACCTAAATAACCTTGTACACAATACCACAAATACACAGGTGATACCTTGCATTGGGAATTTTAAGCAGAATTTACTAGGAGTACTATTTACAAAGTTGAAAACGAGTATGTAGGAAAAGCAACCTCAGATGGCACATCATCTTGTGACTTGAAATGTGGGAGAGCTGTTGCCTCTGGCAGACCTGAATATTTGGGAACAGAGAAATGCAGGAAGAGGCTGCCAGACAGGAGTGGCAGCAGCCTGCAGTAAGGGCATGCACCAACCCACAGTGCCCAACAGGGAGGGAGCTGCAAGAATAAAACTGTTAACTTTTCCACATCCCCGTCTCTGCCTGCCATTGGCCACATCTAGCCAGAAGCCCTAGGCCCAAGAAGCCCACACATGGGGGCCACCTAGTCGGACTCCTGGGTGGAGCAGGGCTAGGAGGAAAGCTGAAGCAGGAGGGGCAAATATACCACAACCATCACAAATATTTTCATCTTTATGCACAAATTCTATCCAAATTTATATGTTTAAAGAAAGGCAAGTATATATATGATAAATAATCCCAGCATTAAGAAATGCTGTTGGTAAGCACAGTAAAAGAAAAAGTGAGCCCCTTTAGAGCAGGCTTAGAGGGTTCAACTCCCTGACCTTCAGATGAATGACTGTTATGATTTTAATCTAGAATGTCTCCCCAAAGCCTCGTGTTCAGAGGTGGGGGGTTTGGAAGGTGTTGGATAATGGTGGTGCTAAATTCACTGCGGCTGTCTGTGCTGGTAGGAGGTGGGGCCTGGTCCAAGAGTTGGGTCACTGAGGCCGTGACCTAGAAGGGAACATTTCCCACCCTGCCTCCTCCCTTTGCTCTCTGCTTCCTGGCTGCCGTGGAATGAGCAGCTTCACTCCGGCTAGGCCCTTCCACTGTGTTGTTTCCGCCTTGGAGCCAGCTAGCTATCGACTGAATCCTCTAAAACCCATGAGCCAAAATGAACCTCCACTCCTTTGTATTGTGGGTGTCAGGTGGTTTTGTCCAGCAGTGAGAAAAGTGACTAAGACAATGATGTTCCCTCCAGCTGAGTTCTGATCCAGGACCGAGTGAGCCAGATCTCCATGTGACTGTTGAGAGGAAGTATTCACATCTGGCAGGGATTCTTGTGTGTCTGGATGGATCAATAAGGTGAAAGTGTGTTTCAGGATGGTTCTCATAATAACAACTCTCATGTTTCTAACCCTCACCATTTGCCAAGTTCTGTATTAAGCACCTTAACTTACATAGTCTCATTTAACACTCACAGAAACACTCAAAGTGAAGATGATCAACCTATTTTTTCTTTTTTCTTTTTTTTTTAACAGGAGAAAGTAGAGCTCAGAGAAATCTCATGATATAGTTAAAGGCACACCTGCTAAGTGGTAGAGCCAGGATTTGGGGCAGAGCTCAAGGCTAGACCACTTTCCACTTCTAATGAATCACTTCCACCATCCATGGTCCCACCTAGAACTGCTTTACAAAGGAATAAACAAGGCAACATAGTGAATAAAAATTCACTCACCACAGAGAATGTCTGTCAAAAATTAAGGAAATAATAATAAAGGATCTGAGAGTGGTGTCATGCTACAGTTTTTAAAAATTAATAATTAAAATTAATAATTAAAAAGTAGTTATTACTAATAATATGCATGATTAATTCTTGGAGCTTTCTAGGACAACTATTTTCAAAATTAATGACAGGCAAGAATCAAGCATTATCCTGCTTTTTCTGTGTAAACTTCATTTTATGGTAACTAAACAGTTAATGAGTAAGTACTTGTTTATGAAAATATTCCCACTAATACATTCAGATAGAATGAGAGAAATATCACCGTCCAGCCAGGTGTGGTGGTGGTGTCTATAATCTCAGCACTCTGAGAAGGAAGATCACAAGCTTGAGACCAGCCCGGGCAACTTAGCAACTTACAAGACCCTATCTCAAAATAAAAAATAAAAAGGATTGGGGATGTAGCTCAGTGTCAATGCCCCAAGTTTAGTCCCCAGTTCAGAAAAGAAAAGAAAAGAAAAGAATATCACTTTGAACTCTCTAATGAAATAATTAATCTAGGCAATCATTGGTTTATACTAAAAATCAATGAATAAAAGGTAGGTGGAAAAATATAATGAATAAATCAAGCTGACAGCCTTTGGACCCATTAATCTTGTCAGCATCACACAGAAATTGGGAAAACAAGACATTCTGTGCATCCATCTAAGTCATAGGAGCTATGCAGCAAAACCTACAAATTATTCTTGCCAGAGTAACTGAACCTGAGTCTAATCAAGTCTCCAGACATAACTACCAACCTGCAGAAGGTATAGAATGCAAGGAGATAATAAAAGCACGTTAAATACCATAGGAGACAACCAGCCAAATCCAGTGTAGGACATTCTGCAGGAGAAATGACCATGTTTATTTCACAAATGAATGGGATGACAAACAGGACAGGGAGAAAACTGTTAAATATTTAGGGCCTTAAGAGAGCAATTGCTTTACAGTTGAGGGAGGGTTTTGTTTTGTTTTGGTTTGGTTTTTTGTTTGTTTGTTTGTTTTTAGAGGGGCTTATATTCTGGAACTAGATAGAAGTAGAGGTTGTACAACATTGTGAAAATACTAAATGCTATTAAATTGTTCATATTTAAATGATTGACTTTAGGTTATGTGAATTTCACTTCAATAAAAACAAGAGTCTTAAGAAATATAGCCATCACCGCCTGCCCCACAAGTGCAAGGACCTGAGTTCGATCCCTGGTACCAAAAAAAAAAGAAAAGAAGAGAAAAGAAAAAGAAAAAGAAATATAGTCATCAAATGCAATGGTTGGAGTTGTTTGGTCTGCTTCAATGGAAGCAGGTGAATGAGAATGGCCATGAGGTCTATCCAATTGGAACCATGGTTTATATCTGCCAGAAAGTAGACCTACCAACCCCAACTTTTTAAATTGAGAATGGCCATTAAGGACTTAAATTTGAGTTTATTCCCTTCTAAAGTGTCTCACAAGGAGTAATTAAAAATCACTGTTTAATTTTTCAAATTTATTACAGTCAAGATACATTGCCATTAACCCCCTTCAAAATACTAACACATTTACTTCATTGTTCTTGCTACTTTCTAAAATAGTACTGGAAGTCCTCTTTCATGAGCATCTTTACAAGATATGATAAAAAACACAGTGAATGCTGCTGCCAAGTGCCTTCCAATAGAAAGCCAGGGTCATAAAAATGTTATAGTGTTTCCTCCTCTACCTTGTTTAACAGATCTGGCACCATGTGACTTCTGGCTCTTCCTCAAAGTCAAAATACATTTTCAATCAATTCAGGACATTGAGGTATCCATGACAGTGCAACTAAAGACATGAAAAAGGACTTCCAGAACTACTTCAGAAAGTGACAAGAATAATGGAATAAGTGTGTTCAAAGAAAAAGGGAGCTTTGGGGGAAGGTTAATGCCACTGTATCTTACACCGTAATTAATTTTAAAATCCAATCTGTTTTTATCACCGGGCAATGGAGAAGTCTCTACCTTTCAAAACTATCCTTTCTAACACAGAACAAGCCTAACCCGTGTGGCTTCTATCCATTGGTCCTAATTCTACTCCACTAACTTACGTAGGTTGTTTACTAAATGTTCTCATTTACACCCCTTAGATACTATGGCCTTCATAAGAAAATTCTCTTTCATCAGGTAAAACAGAACTCAACACTTCATCCCAGCCTGCAATGAGTACTTTCCACCAAGCAGGAGGAAGGAAGATAAACTTTATGAAGGATGTTGTTCATGAGATAGAGAGAAATTTTCACATCCCCTGATCCTCCTCTAACCCATCTTCACTCTTCCGTCTCTTTCCCCTTGGCTACCTACCATTTGGTCTCCAGACTTTTCCCAAATTTCCAAGATGCCTAAGATCATTATTCCAAGAATAATTATTGCTTTCAGCAAACAAGAAGGTTCATTTCAATTGGAAAGTTGTAAGTTACAAGTCATTTTTTCTCTTTTTATTTTCTCGGTCACACACACTAATACCACCAATTCATTAGACAGCAGCTGGACAGAAAACATCATTTCCATTTCTCTCCTTTTCACAGAAAAACATTTGAATTTATTCTAGTTTAGTTGTATCTGTCTTGAAGTGTGGAACCCAGAACTAAATGCAACTACATGATATGAGATGAAAAGAGTAGAATAAGACTAATGTCTCATTCTAGCTATTTAATTTCCATGGATATGGCCTAGGACCAAAAAACTTTTATAAGGATCACTTTTCACCAGTTATTTACATTGAGATTCCTGGCAACAGAAACTCTGTTTTGCACACATGCTTCTACTAAAGCATAACTTCCCCTGTGCTATAGTTGGGACGTTGTTTTTACACTCAAAGGCTGAGATTAACAAAGTATCTCTATGAAATACAATTTTAACAGATGAATCTATGATTTGGTTTAGATCTAAAATGTCCCACAAAGCCTTCTGTGTTTAGAGGTGGGGCTTTTGACTCTCTTCAGATGCACTTCCAGCCACAATCTTGGCGTGTTTTGTCTTCTGCAATGAATCCAAGGGAACAATTAAACTCTGGCTGCCTCATAACCCCAACCCCACCCCCCACACCCCTAAGAGATATCCCTAAATGCCATTAGGGGAAAAGGTGTGAAGATAAAAAAAAAATTAAGTCCTATAGCTCCATGTGCAGCATCAGAGGCAATCTGTGGTGAAATGTGAACTCCAAAGGACTTGGGTGGCTCAGCCACTGAGGCACTTCTGGTGGTTGTAGCTCCCATGGCTTTCTTCTGGGGCTGGCTCTGCTCCTTCCTTACAGTTTTCCTCAGATGATCCATGCTCCTAACTTCTCCAAACTTCTGGGGTCTCCACTGCACCTTCAGCTTCACACTCACATCTTCACACACTGCCCTTTCAGGGACACCCTGCCTGGCCTCCCAGGCCTTCTCCTGAAATCTGAGTGAATCTTCCCGACCCCACAACTCTTGCATTCTGCATGCACCTAAAACCAGTGCCACGTGGGTGATGCCATAGTCTACTCCCAGGTGGAGCAGTAGCTAGTCTCCCTTACTTTGTTGCAGAGGTCGAGTGCCTGGAACACTGAGCACTTTGAATCCAATTCCAAGGAATAAATTCTCTAGGCTTCTGCCATTCTGGAACATGATGCTCTGTGACTTTCTTCTCAAACCAAGGTCTTTCACTTTTGCAATTGTTAGGCTGCAAAGGGTGCAGCCCTTCTACTTCTTATAATGCCCTCAGGCCATCTTTTCTATTCTCCTGTTCCTTCTCAACAATCAAGATCTCCTCTGCCCTATCATTGCAGTTCACAGCTTTACAGGAGCTTCCCCTCTGGCCAAACTCAAAACATTTTAAATCATTCTGCTAGGATTTTTGCTTTTGATTCTCAACATAGATCTGATTAAAAGCCCCGAACAGCAGCCATCCCATGGCCTCAACATTAGACTGCCTTGAAATTTCTTCTATGAGTTTAATCAGTCTTCCACCCTTAATCTCAGTTTCAGGCAAAGTCTCTGGACATGAGCAAAATGCAGACATACTTTCAAGCCATAACACATTGTCTTGAGTCCAACAGCCATTGCAGTCCTTCTTCCTAGTAGAAACCTTCTGAGCCTGGTCTTTACCAGGTTTCTGGTCTTCTGAGATCTGACCAGAATCTCCCATACAATATAGCTTAAGGCATTCCACTTCTACTTCTTCAGCCAGCATTTCCAAACATTTCCAAACTTTTCTCCTTCCCACAAGCCAGTTCCAAAGGCTCCTGAGCTACATAGTCAGGTAATGTCACAGCAAAGACCCTACTTCTCTGGTACCAAATTTCTGTCTTAGTTTCTTTTCTCTTGTTTCTAAGACAAAATACCTGACACTCAAGGTTAGAGGGGAAAGAGTTTATTTAGCTTACAGTTCATAGAGGTTTCAGTTTAAAAGTTGGCTGGCTCAAAGGCAGGGTGGTAGAGAGGAAACAGTTCATAGTGGCAGAAGACAGCAAAAACAACAAGGGCAGAGGTAAGGCTTTTGGAAGGTGACTGATCATGGAGATACTATACTCATAAGCAATCCATTAATGAGTTAATGGCAGAGTTGAATGTGCTATTAAGGGGTGGGACCTGGTTAGAGGAGGAAGGTTCCTGGAGATGTGATCTGGAAGGGCGTATCTAGATCCTCCTTTCACTCTCACTGCTTCCTGGCTTCTGTGGGTTGAGCATCTTTCTTCCACCATATCAATTCTGCCATGGAGTCAGGAGATAATGAACTGAACCTTTTGAACCCATGAGCTGAAATAAACCTCTCTTCCTTTAAGTTGTATGTCGAGTATTTTGTTCCAGTGAAAGATATCATCTATCACTTCAGTCCATTAATATCTTGTGAAACCCACTTCTATTTTTCAGGATGTCTATATTATTACCCCTCCTAACATCAGATCTGAAAATTTGAGGCACATCCCATCTAGAAACACCTAAATAAGGTAGATCTGAGAACAGAGCACTCTAGTGTGGCTTGCAAATCTCCTGCCAAGTAATCTTTTCTCAATTAATCAACATTCTTGGTAAACTCTTATGATTACCATATTATTTTTTAAATATTCCTAGGTAGGATAATCATTTTTTCCATTTTTTCAAGGACCAACTTCCTGCTCCTATTCTATCATTTCGGTTACCTACTCTTTTCCTGTCCTGCCAGTCAAAGGCACCAAGCAGGCAATGCATACTGCATAAGAATCCCCAAGACTGCTCCCAGCACAGAGGAGGAGGCTTCTGAGTCAATATGCCACTGCTCCCAGTGCAAAGCAGGAGGCTTCTGGGCCAACATACCACCACTCCCGGCACAGAAGAGGTGAGCTGCAAGGGCACCAGCACACCAACACCACCACCACCACAACCAACACCCAGATTGAAATGAGAAGACACATAAACAAGCCTCAAAACCAGACTTCCAGATCACCTACAATGACCCCAAAGGGAAACAAGATGGACACACTGATACCCAACCAACTGGACTCCCTGAACTGGCAACAAAAGGGGATCTGGAAAAAATGAAATCAGAAATAATTTCTCACATAACAGCAGAGATTGTGCCCATAGTGCAAGACATGTTTAATAAATCTACAGAGGGCACCCAGAAGGAAGCTCCCCTTCTGCCATCCCAAGCTACTAGGGCAGAGAGGGTGAACTGGTCCCAGCACCCAGAAGGAAGCTCCCTGCCTCCATCCCAGGCTCCTAGGGCAG
>NW_004624758.1:1985235-2034993 GCF_000247695.1 Heterocephalus glaber
ATCTCCTGGAAATCTGTTTGCATCTGTTTTATGGATTCCATTTGTTTCCTATGTTGGGATTCCATCGTGTTCCTGAGCTCCTCTCTAGATTTATTAATTATATCTTGCACTATGAGCACAATCTCTCCTGTTATCTGAGAAATTATTTCTTTTTTAAAAAAATTATTTCTGATTTCATTTTTTCCAGATCCTCTTTTGTTGCCAGTTCAGGGAGTGCAGGTGGTTGAGTATCAGAGTGTTCCATCTCATTTCCCTTTGGGGTTGCTGTAGGTGATGTGGAAGTCTGGTTTTTGAGACTTGTTTATGTGTCTTCTCATTTCAATGGGGGAGGGGTGCTGCTGCTGGTGCCCAAGTAGCTCACCTTCTGTGTGCTGGCGGGGGTGGTACAGTGGCCCAAAGGCCTCCTCTTGTGCACTGGGAGCATCTCACCTCCTGTGTGCTCTTGATTGAAATTTAGATCTCAGATTTCACCTGGAATCAGAATCTGCATTTTATCTTTTCCCTGGGTGGTCTGTATACATATTCAATCTGACAAGTGCTGGCTTAGCATGTATAGTAAATAATCTGTATTCTGGAAATATTTTTTGAATGCCTTGTTATTGTTAAGCATTCTACTAGGAACTGAAATACTAACATAAGAAATATCATTCTTTTCATAAAGAAGATTTGAATTAAAAGCTGTAGTAATTATAGTTAACTATGTACTTTTTAAAAATGGGATGGCATGGTGAATGAATTATTTCTCAACTTTAAAAAGCAAAAAATGTGTATAGCAAATTAAGAATCATAGTTCACAACTCTAGATCCCAATGGAAACACCCCACAGAATCAGCACAGCACACAAAAAACATGAGGACTGTGGAATCAGATGGAACCTATTCAAACTCTATCCTCCAGTTATAATGAATACCAGAGAAAAGTTGTGTACAAAACCCAATGGTATGGAGAAGAGGGTGCTAACTCTGATTGGAAGACTTGAGAGGAGGTGGCATGTGAGATAGGCCTTACAAAGCAGTCATTTACCAGGTGAGGAATGTAGGGCAGGGTATTGCAGACTGGAGGAATTTCATGAACAAAACACACACATTCAAAGGCATGTGACATGTTAGAAGAATGTCAGATTCTTTGGTGTATCTTAGGTGGACCATGTCAGTAAAAAGGCAGTTACCTCAGGAGAGTTGGATTATGAGAAGTTACTACTTTCTAAGGTATATATTTTTACAAGTTTGAAAGGTTAACAATGATGTCTTATTTCTGAAAAAAATTAATGTTAACAAAAAGTTTTTAAAAATAATATACTGAAAGCCCTGAAAACGTTAGACCTTCATTTTGCAAACTGTAAATAAATTTTTTTACACTGACCCATGTATTACTTTTATAAAGACAAAAGAGGCAGGCATGGTGGTGTAGGCTTCTAACCCCAACTACGTGGGAGGCTGAGGCAGGAAGACTGAAAATTCAAGACTAGCTTAAGCAATTTAGCAAGAACTTGTCTCCAAATAAAAAGGGCCAGGGATGTTCAGTGGCAGAGTATCCTGGGTTTGATCCCCAGGGAAAGCAGAGAGAGAGAGAGAGAGAGAGAGAGAGAGAGATTTTTAAAAATTAGAGACTATAAGCTAAACTATAAGAATAGCTATCTCTAGTAATGATAGGAAATTAACTTACTGACTTTGTGAATTTTAATGTTATCTCATACCAAGCAGGAGTTGTTTAGATTTATTTTTAAAGTTGTATATATTTTTTAATTTGGAGTGGGTTTTTTTTTTTGTTTTTTGGGGTTTTTTTGTTCCGGGGATTGAACTTGGGTCCTTGCACTTGCAAGGCAGGCGCCAGAATCACTGAGCTAAATCCCCGGCCCTTAAATTTATTTTTATAGCAAAACATTTATCGGTACATTTTAGGCAAATATGATAACACTCATTATAGGGAATTTGCATCTGTACATGATATATCCTGCCTCTTTTTTCCCCTTTCCCCTCAATCCTCCTCCCCTCACTATGTACAATAGCTTTGTTTCCATTTTTTCCTTCTATTTTCTCTTTTTTCTTGTCCCTTCTTTCTCCCTCCCTTCTCCCCTGTTCCCCTTCCCATTTGAACATTTTCTTCCCATTTCCCAGTATCTATTAGACATTTAGTCCTTATTTCCACTTTAAAGTGATATACTAATAAAAAGAAAAACTACACAGCAATAAGAATGACAAACTGTAAGCTTAGTTTCACAAAAACAATAATGAGGGACAGAAAGTTGGAACAAAAAGATACTGTATGGTTATGTTTGTAAAAATATGCTAAATTCATCCTATGGTTGTAGAAGAAAGGATACTACAGAACCTTGAAGGAAGTGGCTGGAAGGAAATGGATTTATTTTTTAAAAAAAGAAAATATACAATGAATTTTTAAGAGGGTAGTTTCTAGAGGGTGGGATATTCACAAATTACACACAGCTGCAAACAACAGGAGTGGTGGGCTGGGGATTTAGCTCAGTGGTTCTGCTGCCTGTGTTGTGAGCACAAGGTCCTGAGTTTGATTCCCGGTACCAACAAACAAACAACAGGAGTGGCACTTAATTTTTTGAAAAAAATATTTTTAAAGTTAACTCATATAAATAGAAGTAAGATTATTTTTTTATCTGTCTGTTACATCCCGCAAAGTCACTGGATGAGTAGTCATCAGAATGGAGGCGTAGTGATGGAGGTGAGTGTGGGTGGGTGGAGAGAAGGAAGCTGTACGGGCAGAACACGGGTTCTGAGGGGAGACAGCCAGGGCCTCCACGAGCAGCCCCGGATGTCGTGCGGTGAGCACATGTTGGGATTTACTACCGGGTACTGAGTTGTGGGAGCTCATCCGTCTCATCGCAGGAGACATTCTCCCACAACCTCAGGCCATAGACAACACCCCAGCCAGCCCGGAACACAGCCAGATCATCACCAGAGGAAGCTCATCCTGGCCGTTCACTGGCCCCTCTCCTGAGGATGGAAATAAAGACAACTCCAGACAGATGTTGGAAGGGGAGAGACAGTGAGTGCCGCTCCCATGCTCCCCTCTCCTCCCAGACCCTGGTCCAGGGCTGCTGTGAGCAGTGATCGCCTGTGTGGCCTTGCCTGGCTTTTAAAGCCAGGGACCACTCTATTGCCCATATGTAATGATTGTTAGTTTTAATATCGCCCTTTCTAGGTCCAATCCTGGAGTTCCTGGATACCATCCTCCCTTATCGTGAAAAGAAAATACTAAGAGCAACATTGCCCCGTTGTAATCACAAAAGTAGAACCCCAAAAATCTATCTAACGGAGATATAAAGATAAGGCAGAAAACATGCTTGAAAAAATAACTGTCAAACAGCTTTCAAATTTAATGAAAACTACAAATACATAAATCTAAGAAGCTCAATGAACACCTAGCAGAAGAAACTTACAGAAAATCATGTCCAAACACATGTAATTACTTAGACACTAATAAAGAAGAAAAATAAAAACTCTAAAACAGCTAGGGGTTGTGGAGGGAGAACATCCCATCAAGAATAGCAAGGAAATGACAATCAACTTCTCAGAAATAATGGAAGCCAGCAGACAATGGACAACATCTTTGAAATGCTGGGAAAAAATACTGTCAAACTACAATTCTATATCGAATTTTTTTAAATCCTTTAAAATGAGCCCAAAATAAAATTTTCTGGGGAGAAACTTAACCGGAGAGAATTTATCACTAGCAAAATTGCTCTACAAAACAAAAAAATCTTGAGGGAGCTCTTCCAGGAAAAGGAAAATTGTACCAGATAAAATAAAATACACAAGAACTAGTAAAGATGTGGATAGAGTTAGATTTATTTTTCCTCATTTTTTAAATTTTAAAAACATTTGACTGTTTAAGCTGGCTGTAGTGGTGCATGCCTGTAATCCCAGGAGGCTGAAGCAGGAGGATTGCAAGTGAGCTCAAGGCCAGCCTGGGTTACATAGTGAGTTCAAGGCCAGCCTGAGCTGCATAGCAAGACCCTGTTTCAAAAATTTTTTTTGACTATTTAAAGCAAATGAAATGTATTGTGCAATTAAGAACAAATGTAAAAGTAAAATATATAGTGCTAGCAGTACACAGGATGGAAGGAAGAAGAAAGTCTGTTTCCGGGTTCTTATACAAAAATATTATTTTAAGGTAAACTTGTAAATCCTATAATAAAGCACTATAAAAATAAAGGAAACAATTGTATTTATTAAGTAGTGTAAATAAAACTGATTTTTAAATCTCATTTACTTATTTTTATTTATTTATTTAGGTGTCAGAGATTGATTAACCCTAATGCCTCACTATTGTTCAGTTACACTCCCATCCCTGAATTTCTAATTTAATACAAAAGAAAGCAAAAAAGAAGGAAATGGAAATGAAGAGTCAAGGAAACAGTTAGGAAGCAATGGGCAGCCGATACATTTAAATCCAACCATACAGATAATTACCATTTGATGTAAACTAAGCACTCCAATTAAAAAACTGATTGTCAAACAGGAAAAAATGTTAAGTTCTGGGCCTCAGGATGTAGCTCAGTGGTAGAGCACTTGGCCTAGCATCCATGAAGCCCTGAGTTCAATCTCTAGCACTGGGGAAAAAAGTGTTAAGTTCTAACTATATACTGTCTCTAACAGGTAAGTTAAATCATGTTAGTGCTGAGCATAAGAAAGCTGAGTGGTGTTCAGAAAAGTATTTAAGGAGTATATTTTATAACAATAAGGACAAAAATACTAATCTATATATGCACCTAATAATGGACCTTTCAACTCCCTGACTAAAGACTGATTTTTAAGAAAAAGGATAAGTAGAAACACATTAACTGGAGGTTTCAAAATTCTTTGCTAGTAATTGTCAGAAAAAAATAGCTAAACTCAGTTAATACATAGAAGATTAAAAACATTGTTCACAAATTTCACTTAGTTGGTATTTATAGAGCAGTGGTCCTCAACCTTTTTGATACCAGGAGCTAGTTTTGCGGAAGTCAATTTTATTGTGCATATTATTTCTATAATGATTACATTGAACTATATAATTAACTAGTTATACAACGCAGTGCAATGCAGTCAGTGGGAGCCTTGAGTTTGTTCTCCTGCAACTAATGGTCCTGTGATGGGAGATGATGGGGCTGATGGGGACAGTGACACCAGCGTGTTGCTCATGTCTAGTCTGCTCTGTAGTCTCATTTTGATTGCTGTTAGTACAGAAAGCCCTGCGTCACAAAAATAGAATGTTGGAAATGGAACCAAGCCTTTCAATGCTTTTGTGGCAACCTCAGGATATTCCACTTTGACTTTAATCCAGATCACATGGAGTATTGAAGTTGTCTCAAACATACTTTTAAGGCCACCATCACTTGCAATCTCAAAAAGTTGATCCTATTCTAGTGCCAAGTTGATTCACCTGGCTTATTCACAAATGGGTAATGGATCCATTTATTCCCAGTTCAAGCGTCTTTTTTTGGTTGGGAAGTAATCCTCAAACTCTTTTGAACTCTGAGATATGTGAAATGCAAGCTAGGAGAAAGAAGGCCCTGGCTCAGCTTCTTTCAAAATCTCTGTTAGTGTTTGAAATATGTCACAAATCCCAATCTTGACTCATTGCCCCCATGATTCCAGTTTGGCTTTGAAAGCAGCCATTTTATTTTCCAACTTCAACACAGTTGTCATTCTTCCCTGAGGTGACAGAATAAGTTCATTGAGCAGGTTGAATATGTCATAAGCAAGGTTTGCAACCTATTCTGTGTCACTGAAATGCACTGCCAGTGGAGACTGCCTTTCTAAAAGAAATCTCAAAAATAGCTCTCATAACTCAAAAACTCTGGGTAGTGATCTACCTTTAAATCTACCTTTAGAAAGCCATCTTACATCTGTGTAAAAGACATTTTCTCTTCATTCCACATGCTCTGTGTTAATCTCTTCACAGAGCTGTGCAAACAGATATGAGTTGAGAGCATGTACTTTAACGTGGTTGATAATTTTAAACACATCCTGTAAAATGTTGTTAAATTCCAATGACATTTTTTCAGCTAGCCAGCATTTCTCTATGCATGAAACAGTGCACAGACTGACATTCAGAAGTGGCAGCCACTCCATCTGTGCATATACCAATGCAAAATGACCAATTCAGTTTTCCTGATATGTAATTATTCAGACTTGAATAGTTCTGCTGCTATGGTATTGGTTGACAACAAAAGTGTACATAACATATTCTTATGCACATCCTCCTGAAAAGTATATCACACAAAAACAAGCATTGTTGCCCTGTCAACATCAGGAGATTCAGGAATATCAACCTGGAGTGCATATTACTGTGATTTGTTAATCCTCTCTAATAATTGTGCCTCAATAACCACTGCAGTTTGATCAAGTCATCTAGTTATTGTGCTAGCCAAAATAAGAACACGTGCTGCATTGTGAACTGCAGCCTCTCCAAAAAGTTCAGGACAAATGTCCTTACCAGGAGGCAAGATCAACTCTTTATCAATAGTAAAGGACTTCTTAGCTTTAGCAATGCCATCAACAACTAAGAATGGTGCTCTCAATGCAGACACATTTGACAAAGTAGTAGCCTTCAAAAACTGTTTCTGTTCTTTGTGTTTGTGTTTTCTTTTTCTTTTGAAAAAAATTCAAATCCTTGTCTTTTAATACAGGGTGCTTCCTGTCCATATGGCAAAGCAGTTTTAAAGGTTTCATGGCTTTGTTGGCTAGCCAGTAGACACATATTCTACAAAGTGGGCTTGGAAAATGTGAATCACCTATTGCAATGAACCTGTAATTTAAGTAGGATTCTTGGATTTTCTTTTAAACGCATCTTTCTTTTTGTTGGCAGTCATGGAGTCTTCTGCTGTCTTATTACCAAGTCTTTCAACTTTTTCAGTAGAGCTCTCCAGTGACATCTGTTTTTCAGGCATTTTGGCTAGGGTTAGGTTGTGGGCTTACCAAAACTATGACTGAAACAGTCCTCACTTTGGCAGCATATATACTAAAACTATGACTGAAACAAGTGTACAGTGCAGGTAAGAGGTATGCATAGAAGTGGTGGTAAATTGAATACTGAGTGGCTACCCATGGACTAGAAAAAGTGTCAGAATCTGACTTAAAGCCTGCCACCAAATGTACTACTAAAGTCCATCAACTCACTTGCCACTCTAAAGCCTGCCCGTAGATGCAGTTAATTGTCACTTGCAGCTCATTAATGGGTCTTTGATATGAGTCTGCAAGCAAACGATTTATTATGGTTTCTGTGCAGTCAAACCTCTCTGCCAATGTTAATCTGTATGTGCAGCCTCTCCCCACTGATAGCATCACCACCTCAGCTCTTCCTCAGAAAATCAGGCATTAGATTCTTAAGAGTGTGCAGGCTAGATCCCTTGCATGCAAAGTGCACAGTAAGGTTCAAACTGCTATAAGAATCTAATGCTGCCACTGATCTGACAGAAGGCAGAGTTCAGGAAGTAAGTTGAGCAATGGGCAGCAGCTGTAAATACAGATAAAGCATCACTTGCTTGCCCTACCCTTCTGGTCCAGGACTGGTCTCACAAACAGTTGAACCTCGTAGTAAGTTGCTACCAGAGAAAAGAAAACACAATCCTGTGTTCTTTTTGTAGGAAATGACTTTTCCTACAGGTGCTGAAATTGGCTGGACTTTTATTCTGACAGTATCACCTGAGTTCACTGCCCTGGAGATCCATGCTGAGGATTTAATGGGGAACAGGGGGCTCTCAGATTCTCCTGCCTCAACCTCTCTGGTGGTTCTCAGATTCTCTTGCATTCCCATGTAAAATTTGGGGGCTTCAATTGAGCGTCTTGCATTGGGATGGGGAAGAAATCTCATGCCATTTTTGAGAAGATCCTGCACCAGGTCTGCAGGCTTCCAGTACCCTCTCTTTGGTTAGATTAATGAGGGCAATGTGGACAGTGCCATGGGTTTCATCACAGCAGAACTAGTGAGATGCTTCCCTATTCAGAAACAAATATTCTGAGTGGAGTAGCATCAAAAACTAAGGAGAGGGGAATATGGGCTATGGTAGTGACAAATATCTTTAAGAAAGCAGATTTATTTATTTAAAGAGATAGAATATGGATAAGAAGAACCTTCTGAGCAGACAATGACCTCAGATGGAAGATTGTACTGAATGAGGACCAAAGGGGAGAGCTGGGAAGCATGAAATACAGTCCAGTGCAACATGCATCAAAGCAGAGTGGGCTGGAAATAGGAGAGTCATAGACAGCCAGACAGGACCATGAGGGAAGTGCCTTCCAAGGAACACTGAACTCTAAAGAGTGTGTGGAGGATAGAAGAGATGGAAATTAGAGGCCAACAGGGGTCACTGAGACCCACGCCCAGGGTCTGGCACAGCTCCCAGCCCCTGGAGAACACAGAAAGTCACCTGCATGCAACAGGTGCAACTGAGCTGGAGCTCAGCAAAAGAATTTAAAAAACACTGAGCTGTGGAATCTTGTCCTGGTGCCTTTTCTTACTAGGCTAGCCTGGGGCCGGGGGTTGCTCTTCAGTTCACAACTAGAGGCAGGAAAATGGACTTGACCTTGCAATCTTCCCAGGCTCATGGCTTCTCTGTTCTAACCCCATTCCTGGCAACCAGTGGGTGTGGGCCTCCTGCTCTGGAAGCTCACTTTGCCAGCCAGGGATTAGGGCCATCACTGATGCCCAGGGTACTTCAGCCAACCTTGCCTGCCTGCCCTGTGCATGATGCCCAAACCTGTGGTATCTTGCCCCCTTTCTTTCAGGAAATAGTCAATGGTTGTGGATTCTGACACCCTGATGCTTCTTCCCCAGTTCAGTTGTCACCCTCCAATCTCAGAGTTTATCAAAGCCTTTTCTGAAGCACACATAAAAATGTGGCCTTGGAGACAACCATCAGAAAAGAAGTCAGCCCAGAATTGAGCAGCCTAACACTGTTGTCTTCTGGGAAGTCCCCTTGGAATTTTCTTCCCCATCATCAGAGGCACAGAAACCCATTAACTTGCTGTCTCTAAGCAGAAGCCTGGTTTCAGGGCCTTGCAAGGTCAGCTAGAAAGTTCCTGGAAGCTCTTGACCTATAGTTGTAGATTGTCGGGCTTGAGAGAAAAGTATGCCGCTCGTGTGTGTTTCTTCTGTGTCTACCATTGTTTTTGTTTTGTTTTGTTTCATTTGGTTTTTTGAGACAAGTTTCACTAGGTAGTTCAGGCTGGATTTGAACTCACTCTGTAGCCCAGGCTGACCTCAAACTCATAATGATCCTCTTGTCTCATGCTTCCCAGTGCTGGGATTCCATGTGTGTACCACCACATCCCCTATTGTGTCTATCATCTTGAATAGGCCTCTCTAAATAGGAGCCAATCTTCCATTGAACACTCCTCCCTGCAGGAAGGCCAAGGAGTTAATTCGCTCCACTTTAGAGAAGAGGAAAGTCAACCACAAAGTCAGCTGCTTTTCTCAGCTCATGGGACCAGAAAGTTAGGAACCAAATACCCTCTGTCATACTTTAGAGCCCAAACTCCCAAACCCTGGGCTCTGACACTGAGCTGTTCAATACAGCACCTACTCCCCACCATGGTAGCTCTTTACATTTAAATTTAAATGAGTTGAAAGTAGTAAAATTTACTACTCCCTATTCTACTCCCTAAATTGCAATATTCACACTCCAGCCACATGTAGCAGCCATTATATCAGAAAGCTCAAATAACAGAACATTTCCACCCTTGAGGCAAGTAGTCCTCCTGGACAACCTTGAGCCTGATACTTTTTGCTTCTATACCTGGGCAAAAAGCCAAGCCACTGGCTCACCTCACTGCCCAACCCTTCCCAATCCCATTCTCTGAAACAGCCCCACATGGTTCTGCAGAGCATTATGACCCTGACTCGCTCTGCATATTTTGCAACTATCTCTTTCCAGTCTCCAGAAGTGTGCCCAGAACTCTCACCACCGTGACACAAATAAAGAATGAGGTGAGTGCTAAGAATGCGATTGTGACGGTGGTGCACCGCCCCGCCCCGCCGTCCACTCTCTGGTTGTTAGCATGAGAACCACCAGAGGAAGGCCCCTGACCACGGCCCCACCACTGAGGGACAGGCAGGCTGTCTCAACCTCAGCCTGAACATCGCTTATGGTTCTCACAGGAATCAGAGTGCCCTCCTGGCCCCCAAGCTGTGCTAGGACCAACTGTTGCTAGAAGCAAGGCCTCTAGACACCTGCAGAGTTTCAGAAACCAAGGAAAGTCAAGTTTTCCTAAGGCCTTGGATTCCTCTTGACTTCTCTACACTCAGGCCTTACGGCTGAAAAAGGCCCCTCATTCTCACCTCAGCTTCCATGCAGTTCCTTTTACAGATAAACTTTGCTGAGGAATTTGGCCAGCGCACAGCCAGTTGGTCATCCGTGTAGGAGGCACTTAGGCTGGGCCACCTTCACCTCCAGAGCCTCACCCTCAAAGTAGTCCAACTCCCTTTCCTGTGTGCATCTCGGGCCCTCAGTCCCCAACCTCGGGGCTGCGCCTTGCTACCTTCATCTCTGTCGGGCAGCCCCGGGCTCACAGGCCAGCCAGTTCATGTGTGGTCCAAACACAGCCTCCTGACACCACTGTCTTTTCCTGCTGGCTCTGGGTCCTGCTTAGCTACCTCTTCTGTAACCCCCTTCCCCAGAGACATAAAAATGAATATGGTTTCAGTTTTCTGGCTGCTTTCGTATCAGCTGGCCTATGACGAAGTGAAAGTCAGGATGTTGCCACTTTGCTTATGAAGAGTGCATTCCAAGCTCAAGGTCACAGTGACCAGCCAGCTGGGGAACCTGACCATTATCTTCTCTTTTCCTTGAGTGGAGTCTGTAGAAGAAAAGCCAGGTTTACCTCCTCTGCATCACACTGGGACATGGTATCCAGTGGATACATCCTCCCTACAGCATGCCCCTCAAAAAGGCCTCATTCCATGTGGTTCTCATCCCTTTCTCATTCACTGGGAAGCTTTACCTTTGAATCTCCAAAGAGGAGGCATTAAGAACTCTCTTCCTCAGGCTGGGGATTTAGCTCAGTGGTTTCGCCGCCTGCTGCGCAAGCATAAGGACCCAAGTTCAATCCCCGGTACCAAAAAAAAAAAAAAAAGCACTCTCTTCCTCTTTGGTAGGAGAAAGCAGACCGAGTACTTGTGGGAAGAAGAGCAGGATGAAGAAAATATTAGGCAAAAAAGGTAGACAGGCAGAAATGGAATGTACAAAACCTTTGCTGAAGAATCACTCACTGTCAATCTATATTCATAGCTATTTTATAACTGTAAAAGGAACCCATACAAATTGATCAGAAAATATTTCTATGAAAACTTTGGGAAAAATAGGCAAAACTTAATGAAAAGGCAATTCTCATACACAGGAAAATTGAAATATCTAAAATATATATACATTCAATTTCATGTATAGCTTGAAAAATACAGTTCAAGTCACAGTGAGTAATTGACACCCATTAGTTTGGTCAGAATTTAGACACAGTGATCACTCCCAGTGCCAGAAGAAGAATGCTTTGCCAAGAAGTTCAAAGGTCTAGAAAGTTACTCCACTTGTGCAATTTGGTTTCTACACACACACACACACACACACACAGACACTCACACACTTACACACACTTTGTAGAAACACAAGGTATCAGATGATTCAGGAAAGAGGCCAACAGCCATGGGAAGACTGTTGCCCTGGTCCCTCACATCTAGAACCACAGGTAAATTCTTGGACAAGCAACAGGTTGAAATCCCATAGCTGGAATGGAGAACAATGGATTATCCATTTGTATACAAGAGAAAAAGTCAGCCATCCCTCTTGTTCCAGAAAGGGCGGGGGCGGGGGTCTTTGCTTTTTCCAGAGGGGCTGAAAAGGATGTTGGACTCTTTTTTTTTTTTTTTTTAATATGAAGCATTTCTTCAAGAGCCAGAAAAATCCCGGTTGTCTCCAGAAATGTCCCTAGGGTCTAGGCTTCAGCACTTGAAGTGTAAATATCTAGGGAGATTGCTCACCAGTCTTTTTGGGATTTGAGGAGCTCACCCTAGGGTGCTAGTCCAGGTTTTAACCATTTGGCTTTCTTAAGGAGCTAAGAAGTTTTACTTTATGAGTCATAGGAATTAAAAAATGGTTTTAGATCTAACCTTCATAATGTATGAAAAGCACAATGCCCTTTGGCAAGTGAAGGCAAACATTTTCTTTATGCCCCACACATTTCTATCTCTAGAGGCTAGAGGGTTTCAGAAGAGCCCTGGAAAATCTAGGGAAGACTTATTTCTGCACATGAACCTGCGGAAAGGAAAGGCTGTTTGGGGCATTATATACAGAAATGTGAACTGCTATCCATCACTCTTTGGGGGAAGAAACCTAGCAAAATCAACTCTGAACACAAAATGCTTTGACTCTCAAAATTCCACATCATAGAATTATGAAGTATGAGGTCAAGAGAATATACTACAAGAGTCCAAAGTGCAGGATTCATAGAAATGGCAACAAAACACAAAATGTGTATCAGTAAGAAACCTAGGGTAAATTGCTGAATAGCTGAGCCATGAAGTATTATGCTGTTCTTTTTAAAACAATGATTCTATATCTTGAACCTGAAAGATTTTTCATTAAACATTTAAGTAAGAAGCACAGAATGCAAAAGATACATGCCCTGTGGTATTTGTAAAACAATCCAGGAAATTCTATCTATTCTATTTTGTAAAACAATGAGAAAACTCCTATGTACTGATCACAGAGCAAGGAGGAAGACTTAGAAGCAGAGAAAATATTAATTGACTTTTGAAGAGTAAAAATTGGAAAGGAACAAAGAAATAAGATTTCAATGCAGAAAAATAGGCAGAGCTCAATATCAATGGAAAATATAAAACTGTTTGTGAATTGAATCTGCTTGTGAACAAGGGGCTAGGATATGAGAGCAACAAATGGAAATACCTTACTTAGGGACTCAGATTTACTTAGTCACCCAAAAAATATATTGGGTGTCTACTCATCCCTGAAGATACAGTGCCTTGATCTCATGGAGCTTACTCTTTAGTGAGGGAGATGATTCATGAATTATGTTCAAAAATAAATGCATCAGAAAATGTCTGGTGACAATAAATGTTATAATGAAAAATTAAAAACAGAAGAAAGACCAAAGAGGTGGGGCTGCTGTTTTAAACTGGGCAATGAGGGACAGCCTCTCTTTAGAGAAGTGATACCTAAGTAGGGACCTAAAACAAAACAAAAATATATGGTAAAAGGCTGGGGATTTAGCTCAGTGGTTCCGCCACCTGCCTTGCAAGCGCAAGGTCCTGAGTTTGATCCCCAGTACCATAAAAAAAAAAAAAAAAGTATGTTGAATGTTTTGGCTGGGGATTTAGCTCAGTGGTTTCACCACCTGCTGCGCAAGCGCAAGTACCCAAGTTCGATCCCTGGTACCAAAAAAAATACGTATACATATATACACATATATATACATATATATACATATACACACACACACACACACACATATGGTAAGAAGAGTAAAAAAAAAAATAGGGAGGTGTCAGATGCTTTCTCTTCCCCATTCAAGCATCGCTCAGTTCCCAGCCTCTCATTAGATGATTTATTTCTGGATCCTCTTGAAAGACTCTATTTTGTAAAGCCCAAGACCAGAAACAGCACTTGTCTGTGTAGCCCAGTAGAAGTGGTAGACACATACCTACCTTTCTCCTGGCAACAAAATAAAATTTTTCTGGGGCAGAATGGCATGAGGCTGAGAAGTATGTAATCTGAAGTCGCACTTTCTAAGTTGAACTAACTCCTGGCTTTCCTATTTACTGGCTGCATAATCTTGAGTATGACCTTGACCTTATCAATAAACCAAGGGATAACAATACTACCTAGCTCATTTTAAAGTCTTAATCATTACATAATAAGTGCTAATTTATATATATATTAGTGTTGTTATTATTACTACCATTATTGCTATTGCTACTGCCACTAACTTAAAGGTCAGCCCTCTTATGTGTTGACTCACATTGAATTTGTAGAATTTCCCTCGGCTTTATTGAGGTATAATTGACAAATAAAATTCATCCACATTCAAAGTATTCAATTGATGTCTTGATATATCTATGCACTGTGAAATGATCACCAGAATAAAGCTAATTAACAACCGTCACCTCATACACTTATCACGTATGTGTGTGAGCATGCATGTGTATATTAATACCTAAGATCTATGCTCTCGGAAAATTTTGAAATATACAATACATCATTACTAGGTATGGTCACCATCACCATACTGCACATTAGGCCTCCAGAACTTATAACTGAAAGGTTGTATCCTTTGACCCAATGTCTCCCGATTTCTACCATACCCTAACTATAGTAAACATCCTTCAGTGAATTCAACATTTTTATGTCACATGTATAAGTGAGATCATGCAGTACTTACTGGCCTCTCAGTGTCTGTCATTTCACTTAGCATAGATGTCCTTCTAGTTCACACATATTGATGCAAATGGAAGAATCTTCTCCTTATTATTTTGTTTGGGTTTTTTTGTTTAGTTTTGTTTTGCTTTGCTTTGTTTTTGAGACAGGGTCTCCCTATGTATTCCAGGCTGGCCTTGAACTCACAATGCCCCTACTTACCTCCCAAGTATTAGGATTACAGTTGTATATCATGATGTCAAGCTTGATTTGCTTCTTTTTCAAGGTTTAATATTATTCCCTTATATTTTTGCTATCTTATTTTCTTTATCCATTCATCCATCAATGGACACTTGAGTTGTTTCCATATATTTGTGAATAATGCTACAATGAAATGGAACTAAGGATATCTCTTTGAGATGCTGAGTTTACCTCCTTTGCACATGTACTATTGTAGTTTAGATCTAGAATGTCCCCAGTAAGCCTCACGTGTTCAGAGGTGGGACATTTGGAACGTGACTGGATCATGGCAGTGCTGGTCCCATCCGTGGATTCATCCATGGATGAGTTCATGCTAAATGTGCTGTTAGAAGGTGGGGCCTGGTTGGAGGTGGGTCACTGGGGGCGTGACCTGGAAAGGTATATTTGCCTTGCTGGCTCCACCCTTCTTACTCTGCTTCCTGGCCACCACGATGTCAGCAGCTTTCCTCCACAGCAGGCCCTACCACCAGGCCATTTCTGCCTTGGAACCAGCAGACCAGGAACCATAATCAGGAACCAAAATAAACCTCTCTCCTTTACATTGCAGGTGTCACATGTTGTGTTTCAGCCACAAGACAAGTGACTAAGACATATACCCAGAAGTGGAATTGTGAAATCATATAGTAGTTCTGTTTTTAATTTTTTAGGAATCTCCACATTGTTCTCATAATAACTATACTAACCCTATCAAAACATGGTCCCTTCTTTATTATTATGGTCACCTATATCTTAAAATATGTAAGTAAAGTTATGAAAAAATAGTTTTTTAATTTTTACACACAGCAGGTTATAATTTGGAGAATTCCAAGAAATTTTCATGTCTCGTTCCTAAATTCCTAACATAAATATCTGTCAGGAATTTGAAGCATAATATTCTTGTGGAAGGTGTTAGACAATAACATATGGAATAAGTGGATACATAGAAAAATGTCAGGTAGTATTAAGTACTGCAAGAAAAAGATCAAGGGCCAGAGATAGGAGGTGTTCTTTTAAATAGGGTGGCAAGTGATGAGGAAAACATAGGAGCAAATAAAGACATACAAACTCTGAGGAAGGCTTTCAGGAATCGCAAAAGACAGACCAATGAGGATGGAAGTGTAGCTCAGTGGTAACTCACTTCCTTCACACGTCCAAGGCCCTGGGTCCAATTCCCAACAGGGAAGTAAAAGACATAATAGAAGAGGTAGTGATGAACTTCAACTTGAAAGATCAAGTTGGGGCTTTCATGCAAGGAAGGAAGGGAGGAAAGTGCATTCCGGACACCAGGCACTGCCTGTACAGAGGGAGGAAAACTGAAACAGACTGAGGGTGTTTAGAAATGACCAGGAGCTGGGTGTGGCTGTGGCATAGCAAGGGTAGTAAATTGCTAAAGGTAAGGAGGTAAAATTGGGACAGATGCAGCATGCCTCGCATACCATGCTGGGATGTTCAGCTTATAGGAAACTAAGATCATATCCTGGATCTGATCAGGATAACTGTGGAAGGTGCCTTGGGCAGCAGCATGGTTGATGGGCTGAAGTCTTCTTTCCCAAAACTCCTATCAGGATTGTAACAGATCAAAGCAGGACATGTCCTCATTTTCCTATCTCTGCTTTGCACTTTAGAATTACACTTTTTTTTTTTTTTTTTTTTGCTGGCAGCATTGACAGAGATGGAAATAGCCATTTTCTGTCTCTTCTATGGGAACAGAGCTCCCTGCTTTATCATAGCACAAGGCTGCTTGGAATAAAGACATACTTCCCCATTTCCCTCATGCCAAGAGTTAAGTTCCAGCCCTGAGATGCAAATGGAAGTGTGATTGAGTGCTCTGGAAATTTTACAAGACCATCTGAACATGCTTTATCCTCTTCTTTTATCCTTTTTATTTACTTGGTGTGAACTGAGTTTTCTGTTCTTAATATGAATATTAGTTGAACTTGAGCCATCATCACCTGGGATCAACAAGGTAAGAGAAACAAGAAAGAGAAAATCTGGGTCCCCAATGAATATGGGGCTACCAGTCTAGCCTTGACATCTCACCACTGAATTTATTTAAGTGATAAGTTATCTATTATATTTAAATCACTGTCACTTTGAGTTTTTGGTCACTCACAACAAAAGTCCTAGACATGGAAATGATATGTGTCTTTTTGTTTTTGTTTTGTAAATATCTTCATTTTCCAATGCTGTTACCTTTAGTGGGGGAATGGTTCATTTTAATGAACTGGAATTTTGGAGAACAAAGACCTTTCTGGAAGCAGATAGAAAGGCAAGGGGTAACAGCTGTAGCCTACTACAGCACTCCCACATTCTCAATCCAGCTGTCACATCATTTTCTTTGTTGTATCATACTGATTTCACAGGGGCTGTTTTGTTTGCCTTTGGAAGAATTTTTAAGGCAGGATTAACTTGCTTCATCCTTTCCTCTATTCACTATTTATTGAGCACTTACTATGAACCTGGCATTTTGATAGACACGTTGAGAAAAAGAAAAATTGTAGAGCTGCTTGAGGAACGGCAGAGTCAACTGATGGGTGCAGGGTCACTTTATGAGTGAGACATCAACAAACCTGAGCATATCCAGAGTTAAACCAGGATGGTGACTGTCTCTGCCCAACCCTAACCTTACATTTTAAAACAATTTAAGGTATAACATAAGCAGATGTTTTACGCTAACCAGAATCATCTGCCTCCCACTCTGGTCACTGACACCTCTGTTTCACAGAAGAGCAGCTCTTCATCATTCTTTGAGAATCTGGTGGGGCTCTCAGGTGAAACATGTGGGCCTCCAGCCACAGAGACAGCCACATGACCTGAACCAGACCAATCAAAGCCCTTCCCCAGGATTTTAGCCTTTTCCCACTTGGATTAGGAGTTAAAGGATGAGAGTGCAGAGCGGTTAGGATCCGTATCCCCGGTCATGTGGAAGATCTTGAAATAATGGAGCAAACACACAAGCAGAAGGCAACCCGGGAGGCAGAGAGATGGATCACCTGGATCCAGTCAACCATAAGTATAGCTCTATGGCTCTATCCTCAGCAGTCCACAGGTGACTTACAGAAGGCGATAAACATCCTTTTGTGTAAATGTGCATGGAACTGGGGATTGAGTCCAGGCCCTTTGCACTGAGCCACATTCCCTTGCAAGCCTTTGGACTCAGCCACCCAACCATCCTCCTGCTGGGATTATGCCTCCACATCTGTTTAAATGTCTTTTTAAATTTACTTACCTGGGTAGAATTAGGTGTTCTATCCCTTGCAACAGAATCATGAATAATGCAAACCATGGAATATATATATATATATATATATATATATTCTACCCTTTGATTAGTAGCTAAAGAAAATGTGGCATGAATATATACACAAGGAAATACTATTCAGCCATAGAGAAAAATAAAATCAGATTATCTACAATAAAATGGAAGGAACTGAAGATGATCATGATAAATGAAACAAGGCTCAGAAAGTCAAACATTGCATGTTTTCTCACATGTACAAATGAAAAAAGTGCAAGAGAGTAACAGGAAAGAGGAAAGGGATTATGGGAGAGGGAAGGAGGCAATGGGAGCAAAAATCATCAAAAGAATCAAGGACCAGAGAGGTCTTTAAAAGGAGGCAAACAGACAGTTACAACAATACCACAAAAGGTTAGCTGTGCTAGGACAAAAGTGTGTGACTCGGTGATATCACGAAAGAGGTACAAGTGAGGATGGGAATGTGCTGAAAACAGCTGGAAGGTGGCAGTGACACCTGTATTAGATAGAGAAGAACTGACGGCCAGGCAAATGCCTGATGGGATGGAGCTGGGGCGTCACGTCAAAGGGTACCAAGATATGAACGGCCTGTAGGGAAAAGAAAGCAATAAGCATTGCCATCAGGGGTCAGCAAAAGCTCATGTAACTAAGCAAGGGGGAAATGTTCACCCAAGGATTGTAAGCAGAAAAAACATCTGGCCTGAATTTAAGTTTTTCAAAGATATATATGTCAACCATGGCATAGAGAGTAGATTCAGAGAGGGCATCTTTTTAATCTTCACAATTATAGATATCTGTTTTTCATCAGGTATGTTTGCTATTTTAAGGCATAGTGAACACCAAGGCATTCAAAACCCTAGAGTTGAAAGATCTCCACTGAGGTCCAGGCTCTGTCACTCTCTAACTATGAACCCTCAAGAAAATCATTTAATTACTTTGAGCCTCAGTTTCCTCATCTGTAAAAATGAGGATAATAACCCTTCATACAAGATAGTTCCAAAGATTGAACCAATCACGTGAAAGCACCTTGTAAACATCACATAGCTACACAAATGACTAGATTTGTTGTTTTGTTTTGAAGGACATTTTTGTCAAGATATTATTATAATCAAATAAAATGTATAATAATTTTAATGTCTATAGAGTAGGAAATTTGGAGATGACAAGGTTTTCTGAGGTGATAAGATAGACAGTATGCAGAAGGCTGGGCCATGGGACTCAGACAGACCCAGATGGCCAGAGATCATTGATTTACAGGGAGGAGTTAGAGACAAGAGCCCAAACCAAATGATCAGAACAAGGAAGAAGGGTCAGGAAGCAGGCACTACAAACCAAGGGTCAAACTAAGTACAAACTAAGTAGGAAGGAGAAAGGCAGTCAGCAGAGATCCAAACTGCACCCATAGGGCAAAGGTCTGCCCCACAGGAGTAGGTGGTCTGAGAAGAATTTGGCAAAGATTTGGTTTTGTTCATTCAACAAACATACACTGAATACCAATTACCTTTGAGGTTCTAGGAATCCAAACTTGACTAAGGTAAGGGGCCAATGAGGAAGAAAGACATAGAAGATATTTCTAGTACAACCTGATAAGAGCAACAACCAATGTAAATACAGAGTATTTGTGGAATGTCCAACAGGGACAGCTAATCCAGGCTACGTTGTATCTGGGACACTTCTGGAGGAGGTAATGACTGAATGGAGTCAAAGTATGAACTGAATTTAGCCAGGTAAATCAGATACATTGGGAAGAGAAGGCAAGTGCCAGGCAGGAGGAACAGCATGAGGAATGGTAGGGAAGCAAGAAGCAGGAAATAGAAATAGTGGTGTATTGCTATGTCATAAATCAGAGACAGGGCTGGGGATTTAGCTCAGTGGTTTCACCGCCTGCTGCACAAGTGCAAGGACCCAAGTTTGATCCCCAGTACCAAAAAAATAAATAAAAATAAATAAATAAATCAGAGACAAGTGCGGTGAAAGGTGGCTCCAGGCGACAGGAGAGAAGGCTGGAGTAGTTGACGAGGAAGCTCTGTGGGCCAGCCTAGGGAAACTAAAACTTCATTCTGAAGGCTATAGGGAGCCATGGAAGTTTTTATCAAATAAGTGATAGGACAGGAAGTGCATTACTGAGAGCCAATTGATCTGACTGTGGAGGCAATGCAAAGAACTTGGGCATGAAGTGGATCAAGAAGACACAGAGGACAAAACAGGAGGCTAACACTGGAGATAGTCAAATAGGAAGAAGAATATGGCCTGGGGAGATAGTGAAAAGGAAATCATAAGTGGCCAACAGAAACACTGGAAGTAATGATCAAAGTATAAATCCATATTCATTGAAAGAAAAGGATGTTCACTAAATATTGTTAGTAAAAAGAGTTGAAAGGCAACATTTCACATGAGTGAGATGGCTTCATTTAAAAGCATGCTGCATGTATAGAGGGGTGGATGTACACATACCTGGAGAAATCTAAAAGGAAAATCACAAAGATATTCAGTGCAAACTTTCTCAGGATATTGAGATTCCAGATGACTTTGACTTTGTTTTTTATGCCCCTTTGTATTAGCTTTTTTTTTAACATTAGCTTTTTATTTTCACAATTTACATGTATTACCTTTAGAATCAGAAAAGGCAATAAAGCTATTTCTATTTTTTAAATAATACTTAAAAATCCAAATAAACCCCTGCCAAATCATCCTTTGCTTCCTTTTCTTCTTCAATTGCTCTTCATAATTAAGCTCCTTGAGAGAGTCCACAGGTTCTCCTGTGATGTGGTTCCTGCTGTGAGAATATTAACTGCTGACCATTGTTCTGAGCAGATACCCTCCCTGCTTCATGCTGCCCATCTAAGAATATGAAGCCAGCACCGACCTGGCCTACCTCATTGCATCTCCTTCTGAGCATCTCCCACTCTCTCTTTTATCACTGATTCTTTTCTCTCTCAAATGAACAATTACACTCCATAAGAGTCAGCCCAAGATCTCCCATCCAGAAGCCATTTCTTGAGTCTGAGTTGAGTGCCTCTGCCTCAGCCTTCCAGTTACACCCAATATGTATCTCTATCACAGCACCACCATATTGAATGATTTATTGTTGGCTGTGAGGTGTGAGTGTATGTGTTCTTCAATGCCTGGATGATGTGGCATTTTCCTCTGTCTCTCTCTATTCTTCTGATTCACACCCAGACTCAAAAAATTTTGGCTGACTAAATGGATTTTTGGAGTAATGTATAAATCAAGAGAACTGGAATCTAGGTTATTTATATTTTATCATGTGTGTAACAGTGGGCCAGTAAAGATTTAGAAATGGAAGCTGTTAATCATACTATAATTTACAATATCCTCTTTTTCTTCCTCCTACCCCTGCAACCACCATATTCCCTTTCTTTCTAGAAAAGCATTTCTCAAATTTTGATGCATGAAAAAACTAATTAGGTAGCCTATTAAAAGCAGATTCCAAGGCTGGTATTGGTTGATTTTCAGGTCAAGATCCACCCCCGAGACTCTGTATCAGATGATTCTCACCCATTTTGAAGAACATTGTCTGAAAATGTAGAAGTCCTAGTTCTCGCATCCAAGTATTAACCAGGCCCGACCCTGCTTAGCTTCGGAGATCAGACGAGATCGGGCGCGTTCAGGGTGGTATGGCCGTAGACCCTAGTTCTTATCATCTACTAACACTAACCAAGGGAGATGTGAATGGCACTATCTACAGTATTTTCCATTTCCCAGTTATATTTCCTGATCTTACAAACTCAAATCTATCTCATTGATTAAGGCTTCACACATATTCTAGGATACAGAGAAGCTTTCTGAGTAGTTTAAAGGATGCACTTGGATAAGTAACAGCTTCCCAAACCTTCAATGCACGTGACTCATGAGTGTAGTAACTTTGTTTTATTATATAACACAACAACAATAATTATCACCACCATCATGACCACAATAACTTCAATTTATTAAGCCTCTACCACTAGTCAAACAGTGAAAAATATTTTACTAGCCTTGTCTCTTTTAATAGTCATAGCAACTCCATGAGGCAGATCCTATCATTATCCTCATTAGCCCAATGAGGAAACTGAAATTAGGGAGGTTATGCTCAAGGTCGTGAACTTATACGTAGTGAAGTCATTTAAGCCCAGACTTATCTAAGAGAAAAATCCCATATTCTTCCCACTTAAGGCTCTTGCTTTATTTTTCTGCCCAAGATTTCTCATAGCAATAACAGCCAGGGGCTCAATGTAGTTCAACAGTAGAGCACTTGCCTAGCATGCACAAGGCCCTAAGCTCAATCCTCAATACCATAAAATAATAATCATCATACTGGAGGAAAGATAGCCTGTTTAATAAATGGTGTTGGAAAAACTAGATTTCAACAGTCAAAGATTAAAACTAGACCCCTAGCTTTCACCATGCACTAAAGTAAAATTGAAGTAGATTGAAGATCAAAATATTAAAACAGAAACACTAAACTTGCTGGAAGATAAGTTAGGTAGAACTCTTGAAAACGTTGGCATAGGAAAAGACTTTACAAACAAAACCTCAGTAGCACAGGAACTAGCACAAAGAATCAACAACTGGGATCTCATCTTATTAAAAAGCTTCTGCACTGCAAGAGAAACCACCAACAGAGCTAAGAGACAACCTACAATGTGGGAAAAAAATTTTAGCAGCTGTTCCTCAACAAAGGACTACTATCTAGAATATATAAAGAACTTAAAAAAATCAAACCTTCCAAATATAAAGACCCAATTCAAAAATGGGCATCTGAAATGAACAGACATTTCTCAGACAAAGAAGTAAAAGCAGCAAATAAGCACATGAAAAAATGTTCATCATCACTGGTCATTTGAGAGATGCAGATGAAAACAACACTGAGATTCCACCTCACTCCAGAAAGAATGGCTGCTATCAAGAAATCAACCAATAACAAACTCTGGCGGGGTGGTGGGGAGAAAGGAACCCTTCTCCATTATTGATGGGAGTGCAGACTGATGCAAGCACTGTGGAAATCAGTATGAAGATACCTCCAAAAACTAGGATTAGAGGTCCCATTTGACCCAGCTGTTCCTCTGCTGGGTATCTTCCCAAAATAATTAAAAGAATCATACCACAGTGATATATATGCACCCATGTTTATAGCGGGACAGTTTGTAATAGCTAAAGCTTGGAAACAACTCAGTTTCCCATCAACTGGAGACTGGATTTAAAAAATGGAATACTACTCAGCCATAAAGAATGAGAAATTAGACACATTTATAGCTAAATGGATGCACACTGACACCATATTCTTAAGTGAAGTAAATAGGACACACACATGTAAATATCGAACAGTGTGAAAAACTCAAAGTATAAATAAGGATCAAAATGTGTAATTGATAATGTGAAATAAGAAGGAAAGGTCTAAAGGGTTAGGGGAAGTGGGAGGGGTTGGGGAAAGGAAAGAAGGGAATGGAATTAATATGAGAAAAGGAAAAATTGGAAACAAAGTCTTTGTAAATAGGGAGGGGTAAAGGGGTTGAAGTGAGGGCAGGGGAATGGAGAAAAAATAAGAACCAAGATACATCATGTAAAGGTACAAGTTCCCAGTGATGAATGTAACTGTATTGTATACCTAAAACATACCAATCATTTAATGGAAAAAAAAGTAAAATTTGACTGAACTGAAAAATAATAATAATAATAATAAAATAAAATAAAAATATGAAGCCTGAAAAGTATTAGGACTTCTGGTGCCAAACAAGTTAGAAAATCCACTGCATCACCTTTGTCCTTACTCTAACGATAACAAAAAACTATGAACAAAATATAACAAGTAACTGCCTGAAAAGTAAACATAAGCAGGCAGATGGGTAATGGGAGTCAAACTTGTAGTAGCAAACTATACAAGGACAAGCTTCCAAGTTTTGCTCCCTTCCCCTTATTCCTCATCACAGAATTGTGCAGTATCAGTACAAGCAGCCAAAACTGTTTCCTTGGCTGGAATAACTGGAGAAAGAAGTCCCTGAAGTCTCAAAGTTTGTGAAGAAACCTTGTTTTCTTTTTATGTTTTTCCTTTTGCTTCTTTGCCTTAAAAGCAGGTCCTAGTCATGGAACTGTGCTGCAGTTCCTAGGGTAAAAGTGACAAAACTCTAAGAAAAAAACCATATTTCTTGCCAGGAAAAGGGTATTCATGAGCTGACTGTACAAGAAAGGAGTTACCTAATTCTATAGATAAATCTGCACTATGCCCAGGCCTGAACTTCAGCTTTACACACAAGGGAAAAATCCAAAGCAACAAAGAAAAGTCCTTGAGATCTGAATTATTATTTAGACACTACTCAAATCTTGGATTGACCCTAATGTGGCACAAATATGGGACACTCAAAACCCCATAGCAAAGGTTTACAAAGTAAAGTTTCATTGGAAAAACTACACAGAGAAGAGTATATAGAACTTGCAATGTGATCCCAACAGGGCCTGCCGAAACACAAATCAACATTTTTTAGAGATTTTAATAAGTTCCAGAGTCTCATAAAGTAGTATTTGAAATGTTCAGAATACAATCCAAAATTACTTGACATACAAAGAAGAATAAAAACATATCTCAGTGTCAATGGAAAAGACAATCAAAAGATCATTCAGATGTTGGAATTATGAAAGAAGTTAAAACAGCTATCAAAATTAACATAGTCCAGGAGATAAAGGAAAACACTTTTGAAATGAATGGTAAAATAAAATTTTTCAGCAAGAAAATAGAACCTATAAAAAGAACCAAATGTGAAGCAGGCAGAGGTTTAAAGTGTTTATTTTATACCAGTTTAGCTTGAGAGATTTGGGCTATGTGTTTGGACTGAGGAAATAAAAAAGCTTGGTGTGCAACAGTTGAGTGGGTGATAGATATATGATTGGCAAGCAGACAGTTTGATAGAACAAATGAGAAGGGAGAGGGAGGAGAGAAAAGAGAAGATGAGAGAGGAGGGGATTGGCTCTATGCCATGGGCATCCTGTCTTTCAGGAGTGTTTGCGAAACAAGTGAAAGGTCAAGTTATTTTGCAATGGCAGATTGCTGATTTTCAGCAAGGAATGGTACCGCGAAGAGGCCACTGAGTGACTCTGGTTTTATATGGGCCACATGGGGATAACCTGTTAGCTCTCACTGGGATGGACAAGATCCAGTGAGATCATAGGTACAGATTATAATTGTTTTCTTATTAAATTTCCTTCAGCTTTCCACGTGGATCTCAGCTCAGATCAATTACCCAAAGTGGTGAACACCACATGGCTTGGGAACAGGGAAACTGTGGCATTGGCACCAGGTCTCCCAGAAAGGCCCACTTGTCACCTTGTACCTCCTTTGAGGCCGCTAGCACCACTGCACTGCTTTAGGTCACACAGCCTTTCTTTTTTTTTTTTTTTGGTACTGGGGATCGAACTCAGACCTTGTGTTTGCAAGGCAGGCGGCGGAACCACTGAGCTAAACCCTTGGCGCTACACTGTCTTTCTAAGCCTGATTTTCACTTAGGGCCCCCTCTGTTTGTTTCTCTGCCTCTCTCACTAGATTCTGAGCCTTGGGGGGGGGGGGGGGCGGGTACCAGAGATTGAACTCAGGACCTTGCACTTGAGAGGCAGGCACTGTGCCACTGTGCTAAATCCCCAGCCCTAGATTTTGAACATTTTGAGCAAGGGTCACCATCTGCTCATCCTTATGACCCCTAATAATATCTCCTCCCCCCCAATCTAGCAGGGAATCTCAAATACATAAAGCAAATACATTGAGACATTATGAGGCAAAAAGGGTCTCTCTCTCTTTCTCTCTCTCTCTCCCCACACATGCTGCAATAGTTTGAACTTACAACCCTGAGAAAAAGGAAGGAGAGGAAAATGTCTGACCTGAAAAAAGGTAGAATTGACTACATAATTTAATTGAAGTTATAAAGAAATAAAACTACCTTTTTCTGTAGATCTAAATTTTGAGCCCCAAACTTCATACTCATTACAAATGTTTGTTGATTGAATGAGTGCATGTTGGGTGAGGGGTTCTGTGCCACAAGACCTTGGTGGAGCAGTCTTGGCTGCTTTCTAGGGAAGGCAATAACTACTAAAAAGTGATCTGCTTTCTAGTCCTTGGTTGGCTATTTAGTCCTTGGTTGGCTTTCTAGTCCTTGGTTGGCTATTGAGTAGGTTACAGGCCTCAGTTTTCTTATCTGTATAATGGACATAATGATACCTGCTCTGCCCTTCTTATAATGTTATCAGGAAGATTAAAGAAGATAATATAGGGGAAGGAATTTTATCTGGGTCTAAAATAAGGGTGTGAGGATCACCTCTCTCTTGTGGTCTGTGAACTAAAGACCAGAGGATACTCCTTCTTGTAGGATATTCCTTCTTCTCTACCCAACTTTTTTCCAGAACTGGCAAGGAGCATGACTAAGTGGTCCCCGGAACCACATGGGTACTGACTGGAGAGTAGCAAGGCTTTCATGCTGTGTATCAGAAGGGCAAATTCATCAAGCAGAAATTCACAGGATGCAAAACAAATTTAATTTCATTCATTGTGAAATCATCTGCTATGAAACAACAAATTAAGCTCTGGGTGACTATTCCTGTAAAACACGTCCTGCATGGAGCACTGCTATTAAGGGGCAGGTAGACAAGGTAAGGAATCAATTATAAACTCTGGCACATGCCATGGAGTTCGAAGACCTGTTCTACAGGTTTCCCCAGTGGAAAATAATCATGTTGCATTAGACCTTGGAAGCTGATCGAGGCAAGGTTTCTGAGACAAGTTCTGAGGTTTACAAGACAGACTTTGGCTTTTCTAAATCATTTCTGACAAGCTATTTAAAGGATTACAGCTCTGGATTCGCCACTGGCCGGCTACCATCATGGTGGAGCAAGAGGGATTATCCCCACATGGGCACCCTCCGGAAAACTGTAAGTCCCCAAAATATGCTGTTAAAGAGATAGTGAAAATATTGCAGCATTTATATTTATGCCCATTTTGAAGCAAAAGCTAAGGAAGGGAAATCACTGGGTGTTAAAACAAGTTCCTATTTTTATCATCATGCTTGAGTACAAAAAATGTCACTCAGAACTGTCTTTTAGAAAGAAGTTGTAGAATTTCAAGAAAAGCCTCACTAAAAGTCAGTGAGAGGGATCATTCTGGATTACCAATACTGTTAGTCTTATCACAGCTTAAGCTACACTTGCATGCCAGCAAGTGGGAGTGTTAACGAGGAGAACATGGGGGTTGGGGGCTAATTCAGACGTCTGTGTAAACCATCTTTTGATCTCATTCCCTAAAATAAATTCTGTCTCTCAACCTGAAAAAATAGAAGTTATTTTGAGTTTCAGACAGTGTATTTCCAGAAGTGTTGCCTACAAATGAGCTTCAGCAGAAATAAAGAACCAAACAGAACCGCAGGAAGTCAAGCGTCAGCAATAATCATGGTTGAGTAAGGTTTGCTGATGCCACCAGCATGTCCGGAAATGGTTTGGAGGACTCAGCTAACCCCCAGATTTGCAGACTAATTCAGAAGCAAAGAATTAGAGAGAAAAGACAACGTGGGGGTGGAGTAGAAAGGTCATGTTTTCAAGACAGTTCACCAGAAGAGAGGGAGACAGAGAAAAGAAAGGCGCCCCAAGAGTAAAGACAAGACCAGGCCTGCCCACGCCTGTGCTTGGCTTCTGGACAGAGCAGGATGTGCTCTCATGAGGCAGGAATCCCTGCAGTTAGGAGAATAGAAATACTTGGCAATTCTGGTCATGAAATCTGCCTGCAATATCTTTTCACTTTAAGTATAAAATGATGAGAAGTGGGTTGGAAACCCCCTTTAGCCAAAATTACTATAATTTCTCCAAAAAAAATAATGTTTTCCTTTTAAGTTGTTTTTCTCTTTCTACTTACTATAATTTCTCCAAAAAAATAATTTTTTTCTTTTAAGTTGTTTACTTACTATAATTTCTCCAAAAAAATAATTGTTTTTCTTTTAAGTTGTTTTTCTCTTTCTTGTACTGAGAATGGAACCCAGGGCCTGATGCATGCTAGGCAAGCACTCCACCACTGAACTACACCCCTGCCTTTACGTTGGTTGCTCTTTAAATCATCAGTTCCCCTCTACTGCCTAGAAAAAAAATATATTTTTTGAAGGATAATATGTGCTTGTTGATGCTTCCTCCATCTTTGTAGAACAAAAGCCTCTCAGAGCCACTGGGAGAAACTCAGAATATACAGGGACCTGGGAGTCCTGCCGAGCACCTCGGGTTACATGTTGGGGTGGTGGAGGGGACATCAAGCCAGGTCCCGGCCCCGCCCTGCACTCTGCCCTCCCTCGACTCCCTCCCCATCCAGTGCACACTCCAACCACACTGTGCTTTCATTCATGAGTTCATATGGGGAAAATATGCTCTCATTGCTTAAAGCAAACAAAAACATTGAACATCACTAAAATAATCAATAAAATATTTGACAAAGAGGATTCGAATTTAACTTCCTAGATAATTATAATGAGTTAGTCAACGATAAACCAATAGTAAAAGCCAGGCATGTGGATAACTAGTTCTACCACATTGATCTTCCTTTCTCTTTGCTCAAAGGGATTGGTCAGGGCTTCCAGGCCTCGTCTACTTCCTGTCCTCACTTCACTCATCTCCCAAATTCCAAAGCCGTTCCACATATGCCACACATTCCTTAAGGCCAGAACTGCATGTGATCCCTTCAGAGTCAACCCCAAGGAGCCTTCTGAGGGTCAGCTTTGTGCACCCCTGTTCCAAGTACTGGAGATCCACATATGCATTCAAGACACAATCCCTGCCCTTGAGTATATATAGGAACTATGATAATCAGAGGCATCTTATAATTGAACTATAATAGAGATTATTTTATTTTATTTTGCAGTAGTGGGGATTGAGCCCGCTGAACTACATTCCCAGTCCTTTTTGTTTTTTTATTTTGAGTTAGGGCCTCACTAAGTCACTAAGTTGCCTATGCTGGGCTTGAACTTGTGATCCTCCTGTCTCAACCTTCCAGAATGCTGGGATTATGAAATTTCCTTGAATGTAGTGGAACACAAAACAGAAGAAAGGAAAGCAGTTTGGTGATTCCTCAAGACATTTAACACAGAATTACCATCTGAGCCAGCAACTCTGTGCATACATATATAGTTTATCCAAAAGAATAGAAAATAGATACTCAAATAAATGCATGCACTACTCACAGTAGTCAAAAGGTAGAAACATCCCAAATGTCCATCAAAGGATGAATGGATCAACAAATTGTCATATGTCTATCCAGTGAAATATTACTCAGCCCGGAAAGGGAATGAAGTTCTGGTATCTGCTACCACGTGGATGAACCTTGTAAACTTTACACTTGGTGAAAGAACCCAGACACAAAGGTCACAAATTATAGTATTCCATTTACATGCAATATCAAGAATCCATAAAGACAGAATGCAGGCTGGTGGCTGCCAGGGCAAGGGGAGTGAGGAAGTTTCTTTAGGAGTGAGGAAAATGTGCAGAAACCAAACAGCAGCAATAGTCATGCAGCATTGTCAATGTACTAAATGCCACTGGATTGCTCTGCTTAAATAATTCATTTTATGTTATGTGAATTTCATTTTGATTTTTAAAAGAGAGAGAGAGGGCCGGGGATGTAGCTCAGTTGCTCTGGGCCTGCCTCGCAAGCGCAAGGTCCTGAGTTCAATGCCTGATACCAAAAAGAGAGAGAGGAGAAGTGAAAGTCTCTACTGAAGCTGTGTAGAAGCCAGAAAGCTTGCTGGGAGGGTGAGATGAGGGTCAGGTCTTGGAAGCCTGAGATGTCTCTAGGCTTTCCTGTAAGGAGCTGGATCATCAGCAAGGTCTTCAAACAATGGGCCGACTCAATCAGATCTGCATTTTTAAAAAGACACTTTGAGTGGAGGGCTGACAACAGTTGGAAGGTTTCTGGACTTTTGAAAACAACACATGGAATCTGCTGCCTCCATGAGAAGTCTTAGAGGCTGTACCACATATAAAACACCTGCCTGGTCATGTTCCAGAAGAGCCCCTGGAAATACCTTTGTTAAATTCAAACTCAGTGATACCAACTGGGTGAAAAATATTAGCCACCACTCTTTTAAATCAATTTTAAAAGAACATAAACCCATATCTTTTTCACATGCAGCTTTGGCATCTAACAAACTTTTTAAGGTAAAATAAATCTACTTCCTGTTCCTGTGGAGATTACTCATGAAGACTTGTCCTTGGACAAATATATTACCAAGGAAGCAACCCTATTTTTTGTTTGTTTGTTTTTTGCTACCAGAGATCGAACTTGGGTCCTTGCGCTTGCGAGGCAGGCAGCAGAACCTCTGAGCTAAATCCCCAGCCCAAGTAACCCTATTTTTGATCAGAGCAAAGTGCAGTCTGAAAAATAGGTTTAGAAAAGGAACTTTGGACCAAAGTTAATATATTTATGTCAAGAATACCACACACTGTGACTTTGTTAAAGTAGCCAATTGATTACTTGACAGGAGATAACAATTTGCATGGAGCCAGAATGAAAATCTGACCTGCTCCATATTTATGTAAGAGCTAAATTCAATGTAACTTATCAGAACCATATAGAACCTATCAAATCAAACTTTAGAGGGAATTCAAAAGACCTCCATCTTGTACTGGGCAGATCTCCCAATCAGCTTCCCTTCGTCTTTCTAGAGTCACCAGTGTTTTTCAGTGCTAAAACCAAATCCCAGCTTTCATCTCCATCAAAGCTTCTTCCAAAAGCTCTTCTTAAATATAGGATCAGTTTCATTTAAGGAGTAAAAAATAATAATAGCAGAGAAGAGAAGAAAGAAAAAGGAGCATCATTTGGCGTCTGCAATATGGAAAGAAATGCAGTCAGCTCTCCACATCCACAGGTTCCTTATCCTCAGCCTCCCTATCCTCAGGGGCCTCAAGTTCTGCATCTGTGAGTTTCACATCTACAAAGGTTGAAAATATTTTTTAAATGCATCTGTACTGAATACATGCAGATATTTTTCTTGTCATTATTCCTTAAACAATACAGTGTAGCAGTTACATTGTATTGGGTATTAAAAGTAATCTAGAGATGATGTAAGGTATATGGTAGGATTGCATAGGTTGTGTGCCTATTCAAAGCCAATTTCACATGAGGGAGTTGAGCATCCATAAATTTTGATATCCAGTGGAGGGTCCCAGACCCAGGAATACCCAGGGATAGCATTCAAAGAACAAGAATTCAGGCCAAGGATTTAGCTCAGTGGTTCTGCCACCTGCCTCGCAAGTGCAAGGTCCCGAGTTTGATCCCCAGTACCAAAAAAGAAAAACAACAAAGAGCAAGAATTCATTTCAAATGAGTTCTCAGACTGTCAATTCTAAACATGTGGTATGACTACAATGAACTTTGCAGGCAGGCTTCAGGGGAATTTTTTTACATTCCAAGTCATTCACTGAACAAATGTCTATGAAGTAGTAGTGTATGTCAGTTTCAGGATCAAAGGCTGGCATCCAGAGATAAAGATGTGCCAGGCTGGCCTTGGGAAATGCTCACAGGCAACAGACCAAGGGCAGGAGATGGGCTGGGTGACAACCCACCCACATAGGCCACAGTGAATAAGCACCAGAGATTTATATACATTATCTCTCCTTCTCACAACAAAACCTCAAGGTGGGTATTATTATCTGCACTTTAAAGAAAAGAAAAATAAAAACTGAAACTTCAAGAGCTTATAGGAGTTACCCAAGACTGCCTGGGTAGTAGTGGCAGAGGCAAAATGTAAGCCAAGACTTTGATCAAGATCCACTTAACTTCAAAAACTGTCTATTCTGCTGTTCCCAAGACTGTCTCAGTGTGAGCAAGGTTAAAATCAAGGTCATTCTGGGGCCAGGGATTTAGCTCAGTGGTTTCACCACCTGCTGTGCAAGCGCAAGGAGCTGAGTTCGATCCCTAGTACCAAAAAGAAAAGAAGAAAAATCAAGATCATTCTGATTTCTGATCTTACTCCACATTGCCTTAACTTTTCATTAACAGAAGCTGTATCTACTCTCTGAATGGATAGCAAAGATGCCAGGTTTAAAGTATTTGTGCTAATGTGGGAGGGGTGAAGAAAATGTAGTTACAGTGGACCCTTAAATTACAACCATCCTGACATATGAACAACTTGGGTTAATTAGGTTAATGGAGGATTTATCTGCCTCTTGTTATCTATAGCATGTACCCAGGTAAATGTCCAGATCTCAGCTGTATTGACTTACAACCAACTTGAGTTACAACCAGCCCTCAGGAACCGGTTGAGATTGTAAGTCAAGGATCCACTGTATTTAAATTTAACTAGCAGACGTTTGTGAACTACTATTAGAGGTTGGATTGAGATGCCACACAGCGAAGAAAACACCAGGAAAAACTTCAGGGGACTGAAGTTGGAGGTGATTTCTTGGATGAGGCACCAAAAACATAAGTAACAAAAGAAAAAATAGACAAATTGGACTACATCAAAATGAAAAACATTTATGTGTACATCAAAGGATGCTACAATAGGTAAAAAGGGAAACCCATAAAATGAGAGAAAATATTTGCAAATTCGTATCCAAGGCATTACTATCCAGAATACATAGAGAATTCCTAACAGTAATAAAAAATAAACTGATTTAAAAATGAGCAAATTACTAGAATAGACATTTCCCTAAAGAAAATATACAAATGGGCAGTAAGCATGTAAAAAGGTGCTCGACATCACTGATCCTTAGGGAAAAGCAACTCAAGAGCACAATGAGATACCATGCATACTCACTAGGATGCCTATTGTTAAAAAAAAAAAAAGGAAAGAAAATAACAATTGTTAGCAAAGGATATGGAACAATTGGAATCCTAGTGCTCAATGGAATGTAAAATGATGCAGTTGCAGTGAAGCACAGTACAGCAGTTTCTCCAAAAATTAAAACTAAAAGCCAAGCACAGTGGCATATGCCTGTAATCCCATACTCTGGGAGGCTGAGACAGGAGGATCACAAGTTGGATCCCAATTTAGGCAACTTAGGGAGTCCCTGTCTCAAAGTTTAAAATATATATACATTATAAAGGCTGTAATGTAGGTCAGTGTGAAGGCCCTGGGTTCAATCCACAGTACTGAAACAACAACAACAACAAAATATATATATATATATATGATCAAGCAATTCCACTCTGTCTTTATATCCAAAAGAATTTAAATAGGAACGTAAACATGTTTGTAAACCTATGTTTCTAGCAGCATTATTTACAACAGCCAAAATATGGAAGCAAACCAGATATCCATGGACAAGTGAATGGATGTTCAAAATATACTGAATACATAGCTTGGAATAATTTTCAAACTTTAAAAAGAAAGAAAATCCTGACATATGTTACAACATGGATGAACCTTAAAAACATTACACTAAGTGAAATCACCCAGACACAAATGGACAAGTACCGTATGGTTCCACTCATGTGAGATACTTAGAATAGTGAAATTCATAGAGATAGAAAGTAGAACGCTGACTGCCAGAGGCTAAGGGATGGAGGAAGGGGGTGAGATGGGTTTAATGGGCACAGAATTTATGTTTGGGATGATGAGAATCTTCTGGAGATGAGTTGTAGTTAGTGGTAATCATTGTACAACAATGTCATTGTAGTTAAAGCCACTGAACTATAACTTACAAATAATTAAAAAGATAAATGTCATGTTATGCAAATTTTCACAACAATAAAGCAACAAAGAGATGGTTTACAGAGCATATGTATCTACTGACCTCAAGTTCCCCTAAAATTCCATTTAATGTCCAAAAAATTTGCCTTTTAAAAATGCATTAGAGGCTGGGGATTTAGCTCAGCAGTTTCGCCACCTGCCGTGCAAGCGCAAGGACCCGAGTTCAATCCCCGGTACCAAAAAAAAAAAAAAAATGCATTAGAGGGCTGGGGATTTAGTTCAGTGATACAGTGCCTGCCTGGCAAGCTCGAGTTCCTGAATTCGATCCCCTGTACCAAAAAAGGAAGGAAGGAAGGAAGAGCATTAGAGGGGAATTGTTTAATGAGGGTAGAGCTTCAGCTTTGCAAGATGGTGAGTTTTAGAGATCAGCTGTGTAACAGTCGTGACTGTACTTAACACTGCTGGCCTGAACAGTGATATAGGCGGTGTTATGGCTTGTATCTAAGTCTCCTCCCAGAGCCTCACATAGTCATAGGTGGGGCTTTTTCAGAGGTGGCTGAATCTAGAGTGTGTGATGCTGGGATTAAAGGTGTATGATTACTAAATTAGTCCACTCATTGGTTTGGCACCACCCTAGTCCCAGTAGCCTAGATAGAGTATTAAAGGGGCAGGAAAAAAGCTGCTAAGGTCCTTTGCTTGCTTTGCTATCTTCTGCTCACCATGAACTGTATCTCCTCTCTGATGCCCCTCTGCCATGCCACCCTGCCTTGGAGCCAGCCATCTATGGACTGAAACTTCTAAAACTATGAGCCAAATAAACCTTTCCTCCCATAACTTTGGGGATCAGGTATTTTGTCTCAGCAAGGAGAAAAGTAACTAAGACAGATGGTAAAGTTTATGTTTCATATTTTACCACAATTAAAATGTTTAAAAATATCTGTTAGAACACTGGAAAGCAAGAATGAGTGCTACCAAGCCACTAGATACAGTGAGGAATTTCTGCATGATAGCAGAGGAGAAGCAATAGAGAGACTGAAGGAGAAATAGGAAAGAAGAAACTTTAGCTAGAAATACTTGTCCAAGGCCTTGCTGTGAAAAGGGGTCAAAGCAGAGGACAGTGATTATCCAGGAAGCTAACTGGGATGCCCCACAGGGCAGTGGTTCTCAGTCTTGAACAAGCATTATCAGTACTTGAGGGGCAGAGTAAAGCACAGATTTCTGGGCCCCATCCAGGGTTTCTGATTTGAGTGACCTGGGTAGAGTTTGAGAATTTGCATTTCTAATAAACTCCCAGTTGTCACTAGTAAACACCAGTGAAGCTGGTGCTGCTAGACCTATATGTCCTTCCTGGTCCCTCACCTGTCATGAGAGACATACAGCATCTCTCCCAAGAGAGATACAAGAAAACTCAAGGGATGAAGGAGCAGGCACCTCCACACCAAGGGATGACTGCCAGAGAACAGCCTGTATTCCTCCACGGTGCTGGAAAGCAGCTACTGGACCATGTCCCTAACATCATAAGCTTAACAGAGATTCTTGAAGTCAAAGAAGAATGGGAAGCCAAGTAATTGATTGCCAATTACTTTTTTTGAGGAAAGGTAACATCAGAAAAGAGCATCAATGCCAAGAAAGAGAATACACAAAGAGGTAGAATTAAACAGAGATATTAAATTCATGCAACTAATATTCTCAGATAGACTCTAGAGTCACACATACAAAAGATAGGAGACAGAGGAAGGGGAGGAAAGGGAAGAGGAGAAAGAAGAAAATGAAGAGACTATCATAAGCATTCACACACACATAGATTTTAATTTTTAAGTATAACATATATAAAGTGTGCACCATCAAAAGCACAGCTCAGCGAATGTTTATACTGTACATACCCTTCAAATCACCACCTAGATCAAAATAAAGAATATATCCAGTTCTCCAGAAAGTTCCTTTGCCAGTCAATAGCATGAGATAATCACTACTTTGTCCTCATCATCATAGATATCTTTTGCCCATTTTTGAACCTCACATAAATGAAGTAAAACATCATGTACTCTTTTTTTTTTTTTTTTTTTTTTTTTGGTACCAGGGATCGAACTTGGATCCTTCTGCTTCCAAGGCAGGCAGCAGAACCACTGAGCTAAATCCCCGGCCCCAACATCATGTACTCTTGTGTCAAGCTTCTTTAACTCAATTTTTTGTCTGTGAAGTTCATCCTCCCAGTATGTATGAGTAGTGATCTGTCCTTTTTCATTGATGGTAGTATTCTACTGATAAATGTCAGTTCATTTTGTTGTTCCTAGTTTGTCTCTTATAAATGATGCTGCTAAGAATGTTCATGTATATATATTTGATGAACATTAGAACTCATCTGTCACTTAGTGACATTGTTTGCGCCTAAGATGTACTTTTGTTTAACTCTAATATGTACTATCAAATGGTTTTCCAAAATGGTTGTGGCCACCATCCATGTGTAGGAGTTCCAGTTGGTCTGTATTTTTGCCAACAGTAGATTTTATAGTTCTTTTAATTATAGCAAATGATGAGGGAGAGGTATTACATGGTTTTAATTTGCCTTAGCCTAGTGAACAATGGTATGGAGTGCCTTTTCATATGCTGATTGATTATTTGCATATCCTCTTTTGTGAATTATTCTTTATAGTCTTTGGCCTATTTTCTTGTTGGCTCAATCTTTTCTTATTGATTTCTAATGTTTTTTATATATGGTGGATGCAAGTCCTTTGTCAGAGATGTGTATCACTAATATTCTGTGCCAGTCTGACTTGTCTTTTTGCGCTCTTAATGATACCTTGGATAGGAAGTTATTCATTTTAATGAAATACAGTTTATCAGGTGTTTCTCTTTATTTATACTGTTTGTATCCTATTTTAAAAGACTGCTTCAAGAGCAGGAAGATATTCTATGTTTCCTTTTAGAATCTTTATTATAATTTTCTCTTTTACTTTTACATCTATGATTCATTGTGAACTTTTGTATATGATATGATGGGTACAGTTTGTTTCTTTTACTTCCCCTTTTTTATTCACATCCAATTGATCCAACCCTGTTTACTGAAAATGTACTAATAAATTTCTCCACTAACTTACTGTAGAACATTTGCTCTAAATCAAGGTATTTATATGAGTAGAGCTATTCTTTCTGGGCCTTCTATTCTATATCAGTAATCTGTCTGCTTTAACTTCTGTGGCTTCATAATCAGTATATATCTGATAGTGGAAGTCCCCAAGCTCTGTTCATCTGCAATACTGCCTTCACTCTTCTAAGTCCTTTGCTTTCACATAAATTTTATTTATTTTATTCTTTGTTTGGTTGGTTTTGTTTTTTGAGACAAGAACTCACTATGTAGTTCAGGCGGGTCTTAAACTCACTATGTAGCCCAGACTGGCCTTGAACTCATGGCAATCCTCCTGCTTCAGCCTCCTGAGTGTTGTGATTACATGTACGTGCCACCATGTCCAGCCACATAAATTCTAGAATAAACTGGCCAATGTCCACCAAAATAAAAAGAAAAGAAAACTTCCTAGACTTCTATTGAGTTTGCAGTAAATCTCCAGGCCAGTTGAAAGAAAGTAATGTCATCAATATTGTGTATTTCAGTCCATGGATAACATAGTTTATCCTTCAGTTTACTGTATTCTTGACTTTCTCTCAGTAATGTCTTTTGGTGGTCAGCATACTATTTTCTTAAATCTTTCATTAGATTTGTTCCTGTACCCAACAACCACAACTTACAGGAGGAGAGGTTTAATTTGGCTCACATATTCAGGGGATCTAGTCCATAGTCAGCTGGCTCCAAGGCAGAAACATCATGGCTGAAGAGCATGGTTGAGTAAAGCTGTTTAGTTCATGGTGGCCTAGAAGCAGAGCAAGGAACAGTCAGTCCCAAAGAGAAAGGAGTGAGAGATCATGCCTCCATAGCCACCAAGATACATAAAGAAGTGTGTCCTACCAGTCCCCTAGGCAGCTCCTAAGACAATCAAGTTGACACAATCAAGCTTAACTGTCACAATTCCTAAATATTATGTTTTTTGTTGTCACTGTAAATATTTTCAAACTTTTATTTGAATTTTTTAGTTGTTTGTTACTAGTATGCAGTACATGTGAGTTTTGTATATTGACCTGGTATTCAGCTCCTTTACTAAATGTATTTAATATTTAATGTTAGATTTTCTTTACATACATAGTATCTATAAAATTAACAGTTTCATTCATAGTTATAGCTACTGGGAGGCCAAGGCAGCTACTGGAAGGCTGAGACAGGAGGATCACAAGTTCAAGGTCAACCTGGGAAACTTAGCAAGACCTTGTATCAAAATAAAAAGCAAGAAGGGCTGGGATATAGCTCAATGTGAGGCCCTAAGTTCAAACCCCAGTACCGAGAAGGAGAAAAACCTATAACAAATTTTGGCAAATGTATATAGTCATACACCACCAACAATATTAAGCTATATAATATTTCCATCTCTCAAAAAGTTCTTTCAGTGCTCTTTTGCAAAAAGTGGTAGGGGCAAAGTCATATTACTAGCTCTGTCTTGGACAAGAAGGGAAAGCTCCAGGTAACTAGCATGGAGTTGCAGAATAAAGGTTAGGTAGATTCTGTTGTAGAAGAAATGTGAGAAGTAATGCTTGTCTGTGGAGTTGCTTCTCCAACTCAGCTGCACACTAAGATCAGGGAGTCTGATTTACTCCAGCCTGGGTGGAGCTCAGGTACTGGGCCCTTGCAGGTGATAAGCTTGTGCAACTAAAGCTGAGAATGATTGGACTTGAAAGAGGTTGTCTTTGCAGGTGGAGGTGCTTTGTAAATTTGTAAAAACTTGTAAATTTGTAAAAAGGAAATTATTTAAAAGGAAAAAAATACCTAATTCTATCACTTTAGCACAGCAAATACCTCAAGGCTTTGTCCACACGCAGATCTAATTTTTGTACAACTATATTCATTCTGACAATGCAATTTCACTTTGACTTCCTTAGTTACCACTTATCACAAACATCTTGCTTCTATCCCTACACTGGGGGGCAGTTTAGGGTCATGATTCCAAGCAAAGTGTGGGCTTGGAATTAGAAAACCCTGGGTTAAAATGGCAGCTTCTTCACACACAAGCAGTGGGTCTTTAGCAAACTCCTTAACATACCTGAGCTTCTGAGACTCCAGTGGTGACACCGGAATGACAGTGCCTACCTCACAGGTTCATTCTGGGTAATGATGTTTGTAAAGACACCTGGCACTCATCAGGCTTTCAGTGAATAGGTGCTCTTATTGTTGGAACAGATGGGGTCATCCGTGGAAAGCAGTGACACTCTAGGGCAGGAAGTATAGACAGACCCAGGAGTTGGGAAAGGAAGGAAGAAAACTCATCCACCCTCAGCAATAAGGACCCAAGCACCCTGGGGAGTGAGTGGCTGAAGGAAGTTGTACATGTATTTGTGGTTGCACTTGTGTACATTTGTGTGTGTGTGTTTCTTTGTGTATATACTAAAGAACTGGAATTCCAGGCCTATGCGAGCATAATTCTGGAAGAGGGAGAATTCAAAAGGGTCTCTGGACCATCTGTCTCAATCATAACACAGTTAATGGTCACAGGAGCCATAGAGAATGGAGTCTCCAGGCCAACTGAGCACATTTCCCTTTTTTTTTTCTCCTTGAGCTTAGAAAAGCAGGCTGATTCTGAGGAGGACTAGGGGAATATTCCTGGAGGTCTTATAATTAATTATCACAGGATATCAGGCCCTGGAGGGTGAATAAAAGCATTCTTGTGTCAGGCAGAGTAGGAATATCAAGATTGGAAAAATATAAATCTATAGAGACATAATTCCTGGTACTTTTTTTTAATCCTTCCAACAATCCTATAAAATTGGCATTATCACCATTTTACAGAAGAAGAAGAAACTGAGACATAGACCAGTTCAATTAAGTTGTCCCAGATCACAGTCAATGGTAGAGTCAGAACAGAAATCAAAGAGCCTAGGTACCCCATGCAGGTGACCTGGGGCATATTAATTGTAACTAATTTTGAGCCATCTTCATAAAGCCATCCTAATTTCCTCAAGCTTTCTCATTAGTATATTCCACCTTTAGGTGGAACCAACATTTTTGTGCATGTAACCTTTCACTTTTGTTGAATTATTGCTTTAGGATTATTTTCCCTGAGCAGTATGACTTGGTCCAAGGAGCCAAATAACTTTAGAATTATTGCTACCTACTGCTGTAATGTTTACCACACAGGCTACACCAGTTTACAATGCCACTAGCAGGATATGAGTTCACCATTTTCACCACCACCTCAAGTAGCATAGGTGGAATTATTGGTATAGATACATATATACTTCTAATTTTTTTAATATAATAGCTACAAAGTTGGAAATTTGAAGCATCTGGTTTGCTGGTCAGCTGGTTTCTGAAGTTTCTCTTTATTTAAGACCTTTTCATTCACCAAGTCAGCTCCCCTGGAGTTGAGACTTTATCCTCTACCAGACCAGGCCCTGGACTTACTTTCAGACTATCAGGAACTCAGGAGCTTTTGTCCTTTAATCTGCAGCATGCTCCAAATGCTACAAGATAAGTTTGCCTTTTCTGATCCCATGGAATTGGAAGGACTACCTGTCCACCTGGTCTCCAAAGCACCTGGAGATCTTGTTAAAAATGAAGATTCTGATTATCTGATTCTATGAGTCAAGGGCAGGGCCTAATAGTCTAATAAATGTGCTGTTGGTCTGCAGACCACACTCTGAGTAACAAGAACCTAAGACTCCTCTACTCCTTAGATGAGTTAGACAAAGCCCAGAAGACCCCCCGCCCCAGAGAACTCCCTAATCCCAGCTCTGCCACCGTCAGGGTCCAGGACCTTGGTCTACATGGGTGTCCACCCTTTTGACCTTCCTGGTCCACATTCTGAGTGAAGAGGAATCATGGTGAGCCACATATACAATATTATGGTTAAGTATGTAGCAAAACTTTCTGGTTTTTTATATTTTAGCTTACTAAATTATTTTACAAAATAACACAACATGCCCAAATTTAATAATTAAATCAGAAAACTTACACATCTGCTTAATATTTCTGTCTTCACAGGTACACACATGTGTTGGTGGGCTGAAATACTGTTACTGATAATCACTTTGATTTACTCACCAGGTCACAGAAGTCTGACACAGTACACACAGTGATTTGACCGTGTTTGGCAGGCACAGGAGGTGGAGTTAGCACTGCACTGTGCCCTACCCCATTCACCGTTCTGTTGTCACCTACAGTCCATACTCAAGCAACACACAATCAAGTCATGACAAATATCACTAAAAATCACATACTAGTGTTAAAGCTTACAGTCTTGTGGGGCAACATAACTAGCTATACAGGGTCACATGCAGCCCATAGGCCACAGTTTGGACATATCGACATACCTGGTCAGTCCTCTCTCTCTCTTTCTCTCTCTCTCCCTCTCCCTCTCTCTCTCTCAGCCTCAGTTCTTCCATCTATATAATGAAAGAATTAGACTAGAAAAGACACTCTGAGTTCTTCCTATAGTTCTCATTTCCATCTTGAAATTATTTAGCCCATTCATATTATTTCCACATAATGTTCATCCTTTTATCTCAAAGGATAGGCACAGATCTCCTTTTGAGCACTGGAAATACTGTATGAGGATCAACAAGCTAGATATAGTCCCTCCTCTTATGGGAACCCAAGTGCTATGGAAAAGTCAGGCAAATTTGAGTTGGAAAATATGTGGTGTGATCAAAAACTACAGTAAATGCAGTGAATGTTAACATCTTTTAAAAATTTATTACAGTAAAAGATCCATTGCCATTAATCTCCCTCAAAATACTCCCTCTGGCTTCAAACACACTTATTCCATCATTCATGCTACTTTCTGAAGCATTTCTGGAAGTCTTTTTTCATGAGTGTCTTTAGACACACTGTCATGGCCACCTTGATGTCCTGAATTGATTCAAAACACTTACCTTTCATTGTCATTTTGATTTGCGGGAAAAGACAGAAGTTGCACAGTGCCAAGTTCAGTGCATAAGATGAATAAGGACACACCATAATGTTTTGAATTGACAAAAATCACCATCAACATTGTGAGCTTTTTCCCCCCTGTAGCGCTGCTAGGCCTGCAGGTCTGTGAGGAACCGCGTAAGCGGGTCTTTATTCTGCAAGATGGGGTTTGTTAAAGTTGTCAAGAATAAGGCCTACTTTAAGAGATATCAAGTGAAGTTTAGAAGAAGACAAGAGGGGAAAACTGATTACTATGTTCGGAAACGCTTGGTGATCCAGGACAAAAATAAGTACAACACACCTAAATACAGGATGATGGTTCGTGTAAGTAACAGAGATATCATTTGTCAGATTGCTTATGCCTGTATTGAAGGGGATATGATAGTCTGTGCAGCTTATGCACATGAACTACCAAAATATGGTGTGAAAGTTGGCCTAACAAATTATGCTACAGCATATTGTACCGGCCTGCTGCTGGCCCACAGGCTTCTTAATAGGCTTAGCATGGATAAGAGCTATGAAGGCCAGGTGGAGGTGACTGGAGATGAATACAATGTGGAAAGCATTGATGGTCAACCTAGTGCCTTCACCTGCTATTTGGATGCAGGCCTTGCCAGAACTACAACTGGCAATAAAGATTTTGGAGCTCTGAAGGGTGCTGTGGATGGAGGCTTGTCTATCCCTCACAGTACGAAACGATTCCCTGGTTATGATTCTGAAAGCAAGGAGTTCAATGCAGAAGTACATCGGAAGCACATCATGGGTCAGAACATTGCTGATTATATGCATTACCTAATGGAAGAAGATGAAGATGCTTACAAGAACCAGTTCTCTCAGTACATAAAGAACAATGTAACTCCAGACATGACGGAGGAGATGTATAAGAAAGCTCATGCTGCTATACGAGAGAATCCAGTCTATGAAAAGAAGCCGAAAAGAGAAGTTAAAAAGAAGAGGTGGAACCGTCCCAAAATGTCCCTTGCCCAGGAGAAAGATAGGGTAGCTCAAAAGAAGGCAAGCTTCCTCAGAGCTCAGGAGCGGGCTGCTGAGAGTTAAACCAAATTTTCTATGAAGATTTTTCAGATGACAACCAATAAACTTATTCATCAAGCAACTGCTTCTGTGTTAAGCTCTTGTTATGAGAGTCTAAGAAATACACTGAAGTATAAAAGCAAAGGAGTTGACAGGTTTTTTTTCTCCAAGAAACAGGTGTAATTTGTTCCAGAAACAACCAACTTGTGTTTTGATTCCTGCAAAGTTCTTACCTATTCTTTTTTTTTTTTTTTTTGGTACCAGGGATCAAACTTGGGACCTTGCGCTTGCAAGGCAGGTGGCGGAACCATTGAGCTAAACCCCCAGCCCTCCTTTTCTTTTTATTATCCCTCAAATTGTATGGTATAGCTCTCCCTAAAAGTTTTGCAAGCAACAGACCAATCAGTGATCACTAGGAAATAATTCTTCTGTCCATTCATTATAACCAGATCATTAATGGGAAGAAAACATACCTCAAAAGTATACAATCTCAAAGGAAACAAAACTGGCAATGAGTGATGGCTTCTAATTTTTGAGAGAAAGCAAATGAAGAGCACAGATTCAGTACATTCACTTTAACCAGGTAAAACCTCTGTGCAGAAAATAGAAGTGCTTCTAGTTTCAAAAGGAGATGTCTCATGTTATGGAGATGTTGAAGGACACATGCCAGATCTGACTATGAAAATATATGGAAGAGGATCAAATATTAAATCTTGGATATCAAGTTTGTGGGAAAAAATAGTCAGTGGGTAAATTTATATGTGTCTTTTAAGAAACAGCCCTTTTAGACCACAGGAAACACTGAAAATGGAAAATCAAAGGTCTTTAATGATTTATTTTAGTCTTGCTCTTAACAGTTACCAATTTCCCCATAGCTCAAATTCTGGGTAAGTGGATTTCTGGTGTATGGCCTCAAGATGTCTCTTCTGCAATGCTGGGGCTCAAGCCTGCTAAGCAAGCACTGCCACTGAGGTACATTCTCAGCACAAGGGAGTTTAGTTTATTGTTCTGTTTTTTGGTACCAGGGTGCAGTACCTTGCACTTGCAAGGCAGGTGGTGGAACCACTGAGCTAAATCCCTGGCCTGAGCCCAAGGGATTTCAAAGGGCTTGGTAGGCTTGGCTGATACTACCCATCCAATTATTATTATTTTTTTAGACCACAAGGGCTTGCTATGCAGTCTGGGCTGGCCTTGAACTTATGATCCTCCTGCCTCAGCTTCCCTTGAGTGCTGGGATTATAGGTGTGTGCCACTATGCCCCACCCCATCCAGTCTGTAGGTTAATAAAAATTTGCCTAATTTCAGCCACTAAAATTGCTAATTGCATACTGTCAAGGAGAATACTTTCTCAAGTTCAAGACCAGGGAATGTGCTCAAACTACCTGTGACATTTGATGTCTGAAAGAGATTAAAATTATGTAAGTATAGTACAATAAACCATGCTATTGACTCAACATCTGTTTTATAAAGGAGTAATTTTAATCTGCTTTGCAGTCTTGTTAATATGCAAACATTACCATGCGAAGACATTACTAAATTTGTATAAATTTTAAACAGCTTCAATGCAAACAATGTTTCCACCAATGGTATTTTGGCTAATATAAATCCACAAAATACTCACTGTTGATGTTTATGGAATGAGGCTTTTCATAGTTTTTTTTAGTCACTCTTCAAGATAGTTACACAGTGAATGGAACTGGCAAATGTAAGGACTTCTAAAAGCAGGAATTGGCACATGGTGGCATTTGCCTATAGTCCCAGCACACAGGCTCAGGCCGGAATATCACTGGAGTCTAGGCGTTTGATACCACCTGGGCAACAGAGCAAGACCCCATCTCAAAAAAACAAAAGGAGTGAAATCTTGTGGAGATGTTCATCTGTACTGCCTTCCGTTACCATACTCCTCTCTATTTAAGATGATGGCTTCTTAGGCCCCAAGAGAAAGGATCAGAAGCCATTCTTTTAAATGTTCAAAATGGATATTCAGAAGTGGTAAGTTTCCTATGATGGTACTTATTCAAATTAAGAGTCATTTGTATAGGAAATTTTCTTCCACAATAATGTTTTTAGGTTATTTAATATTAAAAAGTGTTCCATTTCCATTTGATTTGCTGTAACTTTGAGAGCAATACAAGAATAAAGCTCCTTTTCTAATTCTTCACGAATTTCACTTGGAGCACCATGCAATAGGTAGTCTTTGAGTAACTGACAGGCTTTTGCCAAGTTTGGTTGTATTACTTCTGAAGTACACTTCATTGTATTTTGATCACAACTAGTTCTACAATCTGTGCCATAGACACAGTCCAGGTCAGACTCACAAAGGCGATCCTTGATAAGTTCTTTCAGGTTTGTCTCTGGCACAATTTTTCTCATATCCACCATTTTCAAATCATACTTCTCATTATATCCTAGGTTTTTGGCACTAGTATCATACGTGAGAAAGTTTCCATAGGGTCCATGGAAGACATCTTCCACAAATTCTAGAAGTTCTATGGCTATTTTAGCCTTTCTAGGCCATGACGGTGTGAACAGCTGATCCATTCTTCTTCTGAACCCAGATGGAATAAAAAGTTCAATGACCCATGGGAGGCTCACTCCATAGAGAGAAGTATATTCAACACTTTCCATCATGTAGAGGTCACTGCAGAATCCCATTAGTTTTGGGGTATGTTCTTTATCTTGAAGTTTTACCATGAGAAGAAATTCATTTAACTGAAGGAGTGCCCATGCCGACTTTGCTTCACCCAAGGAGACCTGGCCATCTTTGTCTCCATCAGCTACCGTCAAGATGAGATTAACCAGTTCAGAGAGGTTTCCTTGGTCACCCAATTTTGCCTGTCAAAGACAAGAATCTGGCAATTTTACAGAAGGAAAGGAAAAGACCTATTTAACATACTAAGTTGCTGTGTGGGTGTTACTACCATGCTAATAATAATCCTGCTACTGAATCTGCATAAAGGAGTTTTATATGTTAAATCTCCAAATGTGTTGCTTTTAAAAAAACATTTTTAACTGCAATTACTCCCCCCCCCGCCTTTTTTTTCAGAGACAGGATCTTGCTATGTAATGCAGTCTGGCCTTGAACTCATCACTGTATCCCCTGCTGGCTACAAGCTCGCAGTGATCCTCCTGCCTCAACCCCCCAAGTGCTAGGATTATAAGCATGCACCGCTATGCCCAGCTAAAACCTTTAAATGTGTATGTGTGTGTGTGTTTTTCATTTCAGAAATAACCAACCCTAACTCCTTCAGCCCTCTCAGACCCTTAGGATAGTACCAAGACACTATTTTTTGTCTTATTTATACATTTACTTCCAATTTTCATTTTAAGGTACATCAAACTTGTAACAATGGTCAAGTGAAAACTATTTTATATCATATTAACATTTATTGTTTCAATAATGGAGGTAAAGTTTTCCCTGTTAAGGTTCTTTGGGAGAAAATAGTCTGAAATGCATGTAAAACAGCCAAAGAAAGCTTTTGTGAAAATAAAACAGCAAAGCAAATTCTTAAAAGAAAAAAACAAAACATTTTGAATCTATTCAGAACATCAAAACAGTCATGAAAAAAAACTTATGGCAAAAGTGAGGGATGAGCGTGTCAAAGCAACGGGGAGTACTTAACCATTGAGTCCTTTTGATATCTCTTTTCTCACCACTTCTCTTCCATGTTCTACATTCAGGAACCTCTTTCTATTTCTCACAAGGCTCACACTCTTTGCAGGTTCTTTTGCGATGCCTTCCCTTCTGCCTGAAGCATGGTTCTGCTTCCCCTTGGATCCCACACCCCATCCTTCAAGTGTCAACTTAGGAATGAGTCCCCGTGGGAAGTCTCCTTTGATTCCCATTGGTCTGGGTAAGACCCATTTTCTATTTGTTTCCATGGAATCTTGTGATTTTTCAAGTGAAACACTTATCAAATGAAGAAGTGTGATCACAAAATAGGACTTTGTGTGCCATAGGTGTAGGCATTCTTCTGAAAGTGATTATGGGACCTAAAGAAAGGACAAATAGGCTTGAGTTTTAAGAAGATCACTTTTTCCACATTTTTTATTAGGGTATATTGGTTATACATATTAATAGGGTTTATTTTGGAAGATTTGTACACACAAGTAACATACTTTAATTATCTCCCACATCATCCCACTTGCCCCGCCCCCCTAGTTCCACATGGGGTTTTTTTGAGGGGGGTTCCATGTATATAGTGTGTTTTGGTCATATTTTTGCCCCCTGATCCCACCCTTAAACCCCCTACCCCTTCACTTCCTCCCTTCCACTATGTCTACTTTCTTGTCATTTTTAATTCCACGTATTAGGAAGAACATGCAATATTCATATTTCTGAGTCTCACTTATTTTTCTCAGCATGATGATCAACAGATCCATCCATTTTCCTGCACATAACAAATTTTCATTCTTTTGTATGGCTGAGTGATAATGCATTTATATATATAACACATTTTTTATTTCTTTCTCAGGTAGTCCATAACTGGTGTATAGAAAAGTAATTGATTTTTTAATGTTGATTTTACATCCTGAAACTTTGCTGGATTTGTTTATCAGCTCTAAAATTGTTTTGGTGCAATCTTTAGGGTCTTCTAAATATAGGATCATATCATTTGTCAACACGGCTAATTTGACTTCTTCCTTTCCTATTTGTAGCCCTTTCATTGCTTTCTCTTGCCTAACTTCTCTAGTTAAAAATGTCAAGAACTATATGAATAGGAGTGATAAGAGTAGACATGCTAAACTTTTTCCTGATTTTAAAGGAAATGCTTTCAGTTTTTCCCGATTCAGGATGTTGGCTGTGAGTTTATCACATATGGCCTTTATTTTACTAAGGAGTGGTCCTTCAATACCTACTTTCTTCAGAGCTTTTTATCATGAAAGGATGCTGAATTTTGCCTAAGGCTTTTCCAGTTGAGGTGCTCATGTGAATTTTCATCCTATATTCTGTTTATGTGGTGTATTATATTAATTGCTTTGCAAAAGGGAGATCACTTTTGCTATAGACCAGAGATTCAGTTAGAAGTGATGAGATCCAATGTAAGGAAGCCAGGAAAAAGACCTGTAGGACTTCAAACAAGAGTTGATAAAAAGCCTGGACTGGAAGAGCAACAGTGAGAAATGAGAGACGTGGATGAACCAAGATGGATATGGAGGCAAAATGAACAGGTCTCAGTTGGATGAGGGGAGTAAGATGCAGAAAGGTACATATATCTCAGTGGCTCATGGGTCAGAGGGTCTGCTGGGCTCAGCCTAGCTCAGCTGGACTTGGCACCAGGCTGTAGATCAACTTCAGGCCTGCCCTGTCTCCTACTCAGGGACCCAAGAGGGAAGCACAACAGTCACCATTGGCATCTGCAGCCCGCTCATCTCACCATGGACGGCAGGAGCATGAAGGAAGGCAGAAATGCAGATTGCCACCCCCCACCCCCAGCATAGTGCCACAGAGCCTCTATGAAGAACTACCACACAGTCATTCTCTTGCTCATAGCAAGAGCTATGGACAACCTTGTCTTCTCCAAGACAGAATGAGAAGAGTATTTGTTAAACAATAGTATAGTCTAGAAAAGGGAACTAAGCCCAGCTCCTGGGGAAGAGGACCTCACTGAAATAAAGAACACAGGACTGAAATACAATCCATCCTGGAATGTGCGAAGTGGAATTGTCACCCAAGTGTTTCAGTAGAGGTGTCAAAGAAGTAGTTGGATAGATTCGCAGAAAGATATGGACTCCAGATAGTTACTGGTGAGTCGTCAGCACGAAGCTGGCCAGGAGAGGCGATGAGATCATCCACAGAGAATCTGCAGAGTTAGACATGGGGCAGGCCTACTACAAAGCACTTGAAACTTCAAGGAAAGGTCTCCAGAAGAGGCATCTGCAAAAGAGACTGCAGAAATACATTGTCCCTAGAAGCCCAGGGACAGGAGTATTTCAAGAAAGAGAGGGTGGTCAAGAATTTCAAACATTCAAAGTCCAGTGGGCCTGATCACAGGAAATCAGTTTCAGTAGTGTTGGCCAATCGAAAGCTAGACTCTTAAGACAGCAAATGGAGAAAACTCTTTCAAAGACATCTGCAAGCTGCCCCTAATCCTGGAGAAGGCTGAAGGAGCTGTCACCCCTTTCGGTTTCAGCTGACTTTTATTGAAGCGTAGTATACATCGAGGCAAGCTATTGAATTCTGTGTGCACCTATGCGGACAGACCTGTGCATTCACAAAGTGACCACACCTGTGTAACCTGTGCCCTGAGCACCTCAGAGCCCTGCTTTTGCCCTCTTCTAGTTGCCAACATCTGCTGCACCCCACTTTTGAAAAGACGCCTGTGCACTGTGAGATCAGCTGGGAATCTGGCCAAACGTGACGTTTCCCAGTTCCAGACTCCAAAGTTTTCCCCCACTCACCACTCCTCTTCACCCTCTGTCTTCTTTTGTTCATCCATTCGTTCGTTCATTCATTCATTCATCCTTCTCTAGTCTCATCTATTCAATAAACTTGAACAGAGGCCCCATCATACTCTGTCCTGGCGGGGTGGGCAGAGAGAGACTACAAAGATGAGCAACAGCAGGCCTCCTGCTTCAAATGACAGACCTGTCGATAGGCAATTAGCATACAATGTGATAACCATAATCATAGAGGCGATGCTGTGCGTGGGTGTACAGGGTGCGCAATGCTCAGGAGCAAGCGCCTAAGAAAATCATTGAAATTGTGTGGGCAGGGCCAACAAGACATCCAAGTCTTTGATGGAATGGGACAGATTTTTTTTCTTTATGACAATGTAGTCTTCCGTGGATGCACTCGGTGGCTCACCGCTTATTTCAGTCAAAAGCTGCCTTCCCCTTCCTATAACGCAACCTGATAAACCAGACCATGGGCAGTGCTGAAACTGAACAGTAGAGGGAGCCAAAAGACTCGTGCTTGCTGTAAACTGTCCAAAAGGAAACACTTCCTAAAGGTTTTCTGGAAGATGAGGAAACAGATGTGACCAGGATCACTCAGTTCCCCCACAGTAGAAAACACCAGACCTATGCAATCTACTCTGCAGTGCCTTCAATTATCCCAAACTCTTAATTTTATAGGACACTTTAGAAGCTTTGAAAAAATATATTTCAGAGGGCCAGGGATTTAGCTCAGTGTTTTTGCCACCTCCTGCGCAAGCACAAGGACCCGAGTTGAATCCCCGGTACCAAAAAAAAAAAA
>NW_004624758.1:2035093-2052982 GCF_000247695.1 Heterocephalus glaber
TTTATTTATTTATTTATTTATTTCAGGGATTGAACCCAGGCCCTCATACGTAATAGGAAGCCCTCTACCACTGAGCCACATTCCTGATCCTTTCTACTTTGAGACAAGATCTTGTTAAATTGCCCAAGCAAGCCTTGAACTTGAGATCCTCCTGCCTCAGCCTCCTGAGTAGCTGAGATTACAGTTGTGCACTACCATGCCTAGATGCTTTTTCTTTTAATTAGAGGGTAGGGAGTGAAAGAGGAACCATGCTGTAGAAGCATATATCTGTGTGTCTTACAAATACAATATAACATTGGGCTGTGTGTTCTTTTTTTCTAAATCTAAAACTGATGTTGAGTTCCTAGGTTCAAATCTTGGGCTCTGGAAGACATGCAGGTTTGAATATAAATTCAGCCTCTTAGTATGATCATGGATGCATTTCTTCAAGCCTCTGGATCCCGCCCCTCGAAGTCAAGTGATGTTCTCACAAATACCTCACAAAACTGTCAGCAGGGATAAGTGAGTTGATGCAAATTACCCTGAACAGTTCCTGGCAAGGAGAAATTGCTCTTTTAAGGAGGGTTCTTATTCGCAAGCTCCTGCTTCATCAGCTGCCCTGCATTGTGCCCAGGAGAAGGAGAACAGCTGTGAGTTCTCCAACCTTGTGACCAGTAAGTGGGGTTCAAGTCTGTTCTGCCTTGTGGGGGGGGGGGTGCATTGTGTGAGGGCCTTCACACTGTACCACATCCTCCCAAGCCTTTTTTATTTTAATTCTGAGACAGTCTCACTAAATTGTCCAGGCTGACCTTGAACTTGTGATCCACCTCCCTCACCCTCCCAGAATGCTGGGATCACAGGTGTGCGCCATCATGCCCAGATCTGGCTTGTCATTTATAGGCTGTACAATAAATGACACAAGTTCTTGCTCTGCCTTTGGCTGCAATTTCCTCATTCCTCCCACAGGGGTGCCACTTTGAGACTATAATGTTAAGTAAAATGAATCAGATGAATACGTTTTAATATTGCATGGTTTTTCTTCTATGAAAAACCCAAAGTATAAAGAGCAGAATAAAAGATGGATATTAGAAACAGGGAAATAGATCTTTTACAAATGGAAAGGGGATGTAAGATTTGTTATGTACATGTACCAGTTCCATACAAGAAAGTAAACATTATGTATTGCAAACATTTACTAATAAAAATATTTTTAAAGAAACTTTATAAACAGGAATGATTATATCACCATTATTCCTATTCCTTCTACAGCAGCAAAAATTCCTCTTAATTCAGTTCAACAAATGTTCTGAGCTGCCCTACTGTGCCTTAGGCCAGAGGTCTGGTTCTGGAAAAAAGAAGATAAATTGGTCAGGACTCGATGCTTGAGGATCTAGTAGCCAAGAGGGTGCCACAGACTGCAAATGGCCAGACTGTGATAACATAAGAGAAGGAACACCAGTTAGGGGCCTTCCGGGAAGGTTTACTGGAAAACCTAAAATCTCATTGGTTTTTGAAGGATGAATCAAATTTGGCCAAATTCATCTTCCTTTAAAGTCAATGGAGATAGAATTTCTGGGAAGTATAGAATTATGGGAATTCTGAACTTGGTTATTTCACAATTTGAACCTAGAGAATCACCCCCAAGTAATGGGGCCTGATCATGTTAGTTCCCCGCCTATGATCTCCAAACACCAAGGATCCTCACTCATTCATTCATTCATCTAACACTCCTAAGTATGTTCTGTGTCCAGGCCCTTTGGAGGGTTCTGGCAACGCACAGTTAAACAAGAATCCCTGTCTGCGAGCACCTAGGATAATTTTAAGTGCCATCTAGGATTCTTCTGGAGTTCCAAACCTCATTCCCAATGTGCAAATGACTCTGCTGTGTTTTTACAAGCTCTGGGAATGCAAAATAGCAAGCCAAGCCCTTGGGGTCAACCACCATCTACACACCTCACACCACACTCATCTCTCCTGAGTTCTGGACGTCAGCTGCCCACGTGACATAGGCATTCTCTGGGAGGCCACACAGTTCCCTCCTATCCACATGCGCCTCAGAGGGCTCACTTTCTATCCCCTCCTACCCTTAAGGCTTCCAAATTCCCTGAGTGGCATCCCATCTGCTTTATTGTTTAAGCAGAAAGTTGGAAGCCATTGTTGACACCTCTGTCTCCCAATTTTCAGGGTTCCAGGCCGTACATTCAGCCTCCTAATTCTCCCACCCTGTCTGGTATGTCAGGTCATCTTTATTACTGCAGGGCCAAGTTTCCTTGTCTTTCCCCAAGGCGTTGTTGTCAGATGGACCCTTTAAATATGCAAAATCGAACAGGTCACTCCCTGCTCAAATCCTCATGCTCCCCTGGGGCCCTCCGGAGCAATCCAGACTCAGACTCCCCAAGTGTTGCACCAGGATCTTAACAGGGGAGTTTCCACTTCACCCCCCTCTGCTGCCCACTCCCTTCCCCACACCCCTGCAGTCTCATTTTGGATCTAAAGTTCTTGCACTTCTTCGCACTAAGACCAGGTCAACTCCTCCTTGCCCGTCACACTCACAAGTGTCACTGATCCTTAAAGTCTCTGACCCACCAGACAGAATGGACCCATGCTCCCTCAGTATCTTGCAACCTTTTACTTCTCTGATAGATTGGGGAGTAGAATTTTTCCCCTTTTTTTCCATATTTCTCATTAATGCATATTAGTTATATGGATTAACGGGTTCCTTTTTGGCAGATTTGTACATGCACATAACACTTTAATCATCCCCCCCATCCCAGTGCCCCTGCTGTCCCTCTAGTTTCACATCTTTTGGGGGTTCAATGTGTATGGTGTATTTTGATCGCATCCATCCTCCCTTTACCTACCTAGAATGCCCTCTCATCGCCCTTATTCCCTGCCTCTTGTCTAATAAGTCTTCTTTCTCCTTTTCTGTCATTTTTAAAAATTCTGTATATTAGGGAGAACACATGACATTTGTCTTTCTGAGTTTGGCTTATCTCACTTCTCACCATCATAATCTCGAGATTTTTATCTCACCACCTTGTGATAGTCTATTTGCCTCTTCTATTTTTCTGTGACCCCCTATAAGAACAGATTAGTCATGTCTGATTTGCCTTTATATCCCAGTGCCTAATGAAGTGACTTCTAGTCTCTGTGAGTGAGGACAGATAAACCAAATCAATAATAATCTCTTATAGAGAAAGGGATCTTCCAGGAGAGGATGTAGGGCAGATGACATCATTAAACTTGCTAATTTTGATGAGTTTCTCATCTGGTTTCATAACAGGTAGGGAACACCCAACACTACCAGGTTCTGTGCCAGTGTAACAAGAACAATTTCACCACTCTGGGACCTCCTGACAGGTAGGGAGATATTATTCTAGTTAAGTGCTTTTATGCTGCAGGGACAAGACATCCTCAGATTTCTTAGGTGCTAATGCAAGTGGCTATATTACATTTCTTCTAAAACTTTAAAGTAAGAAATTATGAGAACCTCTCCTAGTAGTAGCCCAATCCCTCTGAAATAGCCCCTCCAATGCAGAGGTTTCACATAGATCTCACAAAGGATAGAATTAAAGCCCCTTGTATCAGTCAGCTTTCACCCCAACAATGCTGTATAACAAACCACCCCCAAAACTCAGTGTTGTAAAGCAACTATTTATTTGCAGTTTATTTAGCATTTTTCTCCTTCTGAAACCAGCAATCTACTCGGGCCAGTCTTTGGTGGCAGATGTGAGAGCACAAGAGGAATGAGCTTAACCATACAACCACATTTCAAGCCCCTGATTGTATTGCAACTTCTAACCTCCTGAAGTACATCAGAGACAAGCCCAAAATCAAGCAGGTGGAAATCCATCTACTTCTCATAGAAGAAAGTGCTAAGTCACACCACAAAGAGCACAGATACCATACTCCTCACTTCTCAAGATGGAGCTCTAGTTACCTGGTCATCTAAGAAGCAGGTATCAGTGACTGTGTCTTCTTCTCATATATAAGCTCCATGAAGTTACAATCTTGACTGTATCCCCCAGGACCTAAAACAGTGCATGGCATATGCTTAGTGCTAATGAATATTTGTTGAACAAATGAATTCAGGATGTCCCTTAAGAGGAACAAAAGATCTCATGGTAAATCCTAATAATTTCCTAAAAACAGATGAATCATTTTAGTTCCCTGCATGACATACTTACCATTAAAGGCTTCAGAATCTTGCACGTGATGTTTCCAGTTCCAACATGTGGTCATACCTTACTTCAGTCCTCACAGCATTCAAGAGACAGCTGTTACCACTTCTGTTTGACAAATGAGGCATTTAGAAAGAATCTTTAATAAATACTTACCCTTGCAAAAACCTTTCTTCAAAAATCCTGACAGCTTAGTTAAACAATGCTCAACTATCCTCAGCACCTTCTCTGTTCTTAGGCATGAGAAGACTGTGTTTGCTTCCACGTGATTCCCAGAGACTTCTGCCAGCTGGGCCAGTGATTTCCGAATGCCCTATCTGTGAACTAGGTGGACCAGGTTCACCCAGGGGCTTCTCAGTAACACAGACTGTGAGACTCCACCTCTAGGGAGTTTCAGATTCAGCAGGGCAGAGGTAAAGATTAGGAACTAACATTGTTAATAGGTTTTCCAGGTAATTCTGATAAACAGTCAGCTGGAAAATTGGTTAAACCTGCCTTAGCAGCAATCAGGAGGTTTAATAACAATATGATCACCCGAGTCAGAATCTATCAGAGATGGAACCTAGAATCTATATTTTAAACAAACTCCCAGGATCTGTATGTTCATTTACAGTGGACCTTTGACTTACGAACTCGATCAGTTCCTGAAGTTGGTTGTAAATCAATACAGCTGAGATCTGGATCTTTACCTGGGTACACACTATAGATAACAAGAGACAGATGAGTCTTCCATTAACCTAATTAACCCAAGTTGTTTGTATGTCAGGCTGGTTGTAACTTGAGGGTCCACTCCATTTTATTTTGTTAAAGTTCTAGCCATGTGATAGACACCATTCTAGGCATGGGCAAGTTCCAGTAAACAAGATCAATAATGTTCCTCCCCAATGACACTTTGCACTTTGGCTCAGCTCTTTGAATGCTTGGGTTTGAGAACCACTACTTTACAGTAATGCGGGGTTATTATAAGACTGTGGGAAGTAGAGTGAAAAGTGAGAATCTCAAAGAATCCCAGAACAGACGGTCAACTCCATTTAAGTGATCCAGGCATAAAAGCAGTTTGGAAAAAAAATAGATTCGAGGGGTAACCTCAGCAACAGGAGTCCCTCTTGTGAGTACCTGAATTATCTATTGCTACTAACAAACCACTTCTAAAACATACTGGCTGAAAAGGGTGATTTTTTTTTTTCCTCATGATTCACTGTGATGGCTGGGTAGTTCTACTAATCTACTCTGGGTTCAGCTGAAACAAACCTCGCATGCCTGGGTCTCTTTCAATGTAGCTGTTAATCCCAGGCCTTTTTTGGGAGGAAGGATGTTAAGCCAGGGCCTCAAGCATGGGAAGCAGGAACTCTACTCATGAGCTACACCCCTTGCCTGAATCCCAGGTTTTTTAACAGAATGGTGGTCTCCGGGTCCCACCCCCAGCCCCAGTGTACACGTGTCTGTCAAGTACCGGTGTTGTGTTCACTGATGTCCTATGGGCAAAATCAAGTCATGTAGACAGGCTCGGCATGACAGGGAATTCACAGGGATGTGGACACCAGAAGATGAATGCTTCTTTGGAGGTCACTGCGTACTATCACAATGCTCTAGCTGTCTCTTGAATGTGGGGTCTTTTTATGTATCTTCTCTCTTTTTCTCCTTTGTAATCCAGCCTAGGTTCCTGCATGAAAGAAACCCAACTGATCTTGCTCAGCACTTGAGCTTCATGTGCTGGTCCCCACACCTGGCTCGTGGCCAACCCTACGCATGGGGATTGTGAAACTCTGTGTTGCAAATGGAGCTGGTGTAAGGGATGACAAGGATGCCACGTGCATCTTAGGCACTGTGGTTAAACCTCCCATAGGAGAGTCATAAAATTTTGATGGCCAGGGCTATTGTCACCCTGAAATAAAGGTATACCCATATTTTTGTGTATTTGTCCCTGGGGGCACAGTTAAAGTTCTGTGTTTGCTACTGCTTACATAGATTTTTCCAAAAGGGTTCTAATGTTTCAAGTGCTGCCATGTATGTGGCAGTTTTTGAAAAATAATAAAAAGATAAATCACTGGTCATATCATTATTTAGAAATAACTTCTCTCAAACTTGTTAACACATTTTTTTTACATTTGTGTGTGCATAACTGTGCTTTTCATTACCAAGTTATGCTGAGAATACAGCTTTACTTTTTACAATCTTCACCTCAGTTATATCACTAGCATTTCCCCATGTCACTACAATTTGCTTGTAAAGTAATTCTGAGATATATAACAATGAGAGGGCTGGAGTATAGCTCCATGGTAGAGTGCTTGCCTAGCATGTGTGGGAACCTGGGTTTGATCTCCAGCACTGCAAAAAAAATCAATGAAAAATACTATTTTATGTCCATTCAGTCACTTGTTTTATACTTTTTGGCAGTTATAACCTGTGCTATAATAAGTCATTTCTGTTCTTAAGTCTTGATCTGCATTTTTTTTCATTTTAATAGATAGGTCTTTTCTTTTTCCTTATAAACTGAAGTTTTCAAAATTGTTTCAGTGTTTCCTAAAACATAGCTAAAGAGAGATTTTTCCCTCCTGAAGGGGACCAATATTTTCCCCTGCTGTTTGTGCCAAAGCTGGCCTTATTGAACAAAGACTTGCAGAATGGGCCTATTTCCTCTTGCTCCATCTCCTCCTGTCTAACAGTCCTCATCTGCCCCCATTTCCATCTGAGTACACAGGAGAGCCAAGCTGGGTTGGCTTTTCATTGACTTTACCAGAGCTAGAGAAAGAATTGTACATATTCCCACAGTTGTATCTTCATCTGAACTATGAAAAACTAGCTGTTTCTTTTTTCATATCTGGCACAAGCTGTGTTTGGTCAGGAACCCAACATTAACTACAAAACTGACCTCAATCCAGGGAATTAAAGAAAAATTTAGATAACGCTGTTGAGAGATTCTCCCTCATATGAACTAGCATTTGAAATATGTACTAGTATTATGTACTTTTTTTTTTTGGTATTGGGGATCAAATTCAGGACCTTGCATTTGCAAGGCAGGTGCCACTGAGCCAAATCCCCAGCCCTATTATGTACATTTTTTTCATATCACTGAACCAAATGGAATGGAAAATAACACACTACCCTTGGCAAATCAAGGGACTTGGCTTGACTTCAGCATCTCAATAAGGTAATCCAAGGACTGAGGGTATAGCTCAGTAGTAGAGCACGTGCTTAGCATGTGCAAGGCCTGGGTTTGATCCCCAGCAGCATAAAATAAATAAAAATAAGGTAATCCTATTTCAACCAACTCATTCATTCATCACACTCTTAGCAAGTAACAGATTCTATCGAGGCTCCCAGCATAAGAAGAAAGGATGTGAGAGCTCACAGTTAGAGTGTCAGACTTGTTCAATTGTACGTAATGTGTTAAAGTGTGAATCAAGTGGAATCTAAATGCAGAAGGAGGGGTCCCTCCACCTGCCTATGCAGTCAAAGAAAGCCTGTGCCTGCAGACTGTGTGAGATTGAGAGAGATGAAGGTTGCTTTCAATGCATTTGCCCCAAAATATTGTCACAGGGGCTGACAAAGCTTGAGTGGCTTCCCATGGTTGAGATTGTATGTGATCAGGAATTGCAATGAAATTAAAACCACGAGGAATGCAAATTATTTTAGCCTCTCTGTTCCCTGTTCTATGCGGGATTTTTACTGACCTTGTTATTCCCAATTCTTCTCCCAGAACTTGGAGCTAATGAGCCCCGGAGCTGGTTTGAAATTAGCTCACTGAACATTAGCAATGCAGAGGGGTGTGCCCTTCACCTATAGACCTTCTACACCACAAGTAGGTGACTCTCAGGGATGAGAGGCAGGGGATTCCTAAGTCCTTTGATTATTTCACACAGACAAGAAATTGAGAATGGATGGTGATCTCTAATCATAGATTGATTAATTATATTTTATTTGGGACACTGCTGGACACATTTTGCTACATCTATTTCTCTTTTCTATTTAATAATTGATTATCAAATTAGTAAGCAAACTTCTGGAAGGTTTTTGACAAATGATTTTTAGATACAACACAACTCTTGATCACTGTAGAAAGGCAAATGATAATTCAGAACGGACTCATAGTCCTTCACATACACTGCTTAGAAATCATAGCCACAGCCCATATGACATTGGGAAGATCATTCAGAGGATTTTCTAAGAATCTTCCAAAAGGGGCAATCACATTAATAACTAATGCAAGTCAAAATGTGACGAGGAGCATAAAAGAACAGACCAAATACCCTACAATGCAGGAGTTCAAGACCGCATAACCGAGATGATCTGGGGAGAAGTCACTTCTGAGATGGGCCTTAAATGATGTGTAGGATCTCAGCAAGCAGAAAGGGTGGTCTGGGTCATTTTGGGCAGTTCGTGTGAGCAGCCTTCATTCTTCCAAGAGAAGCTAAAAGCTTTTGCAGACTAGGGTGACCAAGACACAAGGTGGTAGCAGCAGGGACCAAATTGAGAAAAATCCTACAAGGTTGCTACGGTCTGAATATGACTTGTACTCTACAAAATTCATGGTGAATTTTCTTTCCTTCTCTCTCTCTCTCTCTCTCTCTCTCTCTCTCTCTCTCTCTCTCTCTCTTTAGTACTGTGGATTGAAGCCAGGGTCTTCACAATGTTACATCCCCTGTCCTCCTTTCTTTCTCTCCCTTTCTTTCTTTCTTTCTTTCTTCCTTCCTTCCTTCCTTCCTTCTTTCTTTCTTCCTTCCTTTCTATTTTGAGACAGGGTCTCATTTAATCACCCAGGCTGGCTTTGAGCTGGTGATCTTCCTGCCTCAGCCTCCAGCTGGAGCAGCTGAGATTACAGACCTGTGCCACCATGCCTGACTCATGTTGAAGTCTGATTCTCCATGTCTAAACATCTCCTCAAGGACCCACTGCTTATCATCAGCATTAACATGGAGAACCAGATACAGTGTTTAGATACAGCGGATCCTCACATTACAACTGGCCTGACAGATGAACACCTTGGATTAATTAGATTAATGGACCTAATTCTGCCTGTTATCTATAGCATGTACCTAGATACACATCCAGATCTCAACTGTATTGAGTTACAATCAGCCCTTGGGAATCAACCGAGTTCATAAGTCAAGGGTCCACTGTATTTAGGAGGGATTAATGCCTTTCTCACAGGACTGACTTAATTCTCCCAGGACTGATTAGTTATTTTGAGAGCAGACTGTTATAATGTGAGGCAGTTCTCCTGTTTTGTCTCTTCATGAGATCATTTATCTTTCTCACTTCTACCATGTTCTGAAGCACCATGAAACCCTTACCAGATAAACGTATATGACTGCCCAATTTTAGACTTCCCAGCTCCAGAACAGTGTGCCAAGACAAACTTCTTTTCTTTATAAATAGCCAGTCTCGGGTATTTTGTTATAGCAACAGAAGAAGACTAAGACAAAGATGAAGAAATGAAGGAAAGCAATGTATCATGCTATGACCCCTGGAGTGCTATGTCCCAGGAGGGATGAAGAGGAGCAGTATTTGTGTAGGCCCCAGCATGTTGGCAGGAAAGCCTACAACCAACCTTCTTCGACTTGAACCCTTTATGTGAAGCTGATATGCCTCAGAAACTGCTGTCCCTGGCTGATTATGGATTCGTTTAACTTCACTTCACGTGTGACTCATGTTTACAGAGGAATTGCTGGACAATCTGTTTGGACTGGGATGCGATGACTGTGTATACCACGGAAAAAATGAGAAAGACATCCCAGCAGGACACCAGGGCGCAGTTGAGGAAATCCTCTGAGGTGTCATCCCTGCAACACTAGAAGGTCACCAAAGCACAGGCAGGCCCAACAGCATCCCCGTTCCTGAAATGTCATCAGGAGCTGGGAGCACAGTTTTCTCCTGGGCCCAGATCAAGTTTTCAGCCGCTCAGGGATGAAATGGTGAGCTGAGCAAGAACAGGCCCTCAGATGACTCTCTCCATGGATGTGACTTCCGGTAGAGCTCTGGGCAGCGGAAATTCTCCATCTGCCTTTGACTATTTTGTTATCAGCTCTGTGAGGGAAGCATTTCTGATCCTGAGGTCACTGAAACTTTTTTCCCCCCTCTCTTTCTTTTATCCTCATCCAACAGCTCTCTTTTGTTCCATACTTTAGCCCCGTGAATTTCCAATAGGAGTAAGAGTTTCAGAACCATGGATATTTATTTCTAGAAAAACATATAAATTATTGTGCCCTGGTCACAGGTGACCTGGGTTTACACTTGTGCAGAAAAATTTAAAGGGATCCAAAATGGAAGAAAAAATAATTTTGAAAAAATATTAGGCATATTTCCTTTATTTTTTTCTAAAGAGAACTTCTTTAGTTTTATATAAGTTAGACATCACATAGTAGAAAATTCAGAAGATAGAAAAAGGTTTAGAGCATAAAGTAAACTTCCATGCTCCTCCCCCTACACTTGTCCAATTCCTCCTTGAGAAGTAATGACCTTCCCAGTTTCAGTTTTGTGTGTATTCTACATACTTTGATGTGTTTATTTTAAGGTCCACTTCTCTTAGCAAGCATCACCATAACTACGACCCTCATTACTCCCTCCTCTTCAGTCATGTGATTACCTTGCTCTTGGACACAGGAGAATGTGATGGATGACTTAAGGGACCTAAGATCAAAGGTAGAGAGAGACCCTGACACCTGGAAGTCCCTACTGTAGAGGATGCCACTCCGGTCTTCTCTTCCCTTCCCCTCTATTCCTTTATATGTACATCCCCTTTAGGATGTTGATGCTTGGATCCTGGGTCCTCAGAGCCATTCACCCAAACATCAATGACACCTGTAAGACCATGATGTTTTAGTAAAATTCCTCATCCCCTTAGTTATTATTCAGTCTGTGTTCCTGCTGTACATATACCTGAGGCTGTAGGACAAACATTATAAAACTTCAGTGTGGAGGGTGAGGATGTAACTCAGTGGTAAAGCATATGCTTAGCATTAACATGTACAAGGCCCTAGGCTCAATCTCCTGCACCTTAATAAAACAAAAAACAAACCTTTTGGGGTACGTAAGATTCTTACAGTAAATTATAAAATGCAGGAGGCTGGCATTGAGGCCCAGAGTCTGCTTTTCTGTAAGAATTCCCTTCCCGGGGTGATCTGATGTATATGGGTGGTTCCTAGGCCACACTTTGAAAAACACTACCTTCAGCATTATTCCTGACTCCTGTACCTCTTCCAAAAGGGATTACTGAATGTTTTCATTATTGCTGGTCTTTCAGTCATGACTGCTGTATGGTCATTATACATCATCAGTCAATTTCCATCCTCTGCTTTCCCATAGTCTTTCTTTGTTTCTAAAGCCACAACTTTCCACTGATGAAAGCATCCTTATTGGTTTGGTCTCTCAAAGCAGGATTTCAATGTCCCCAGGCTCACAGTTTTATTTTCCCACCAAATCTATGGGCTGGTCTGTAAGTCTATTATAGTCTGGTCTTTTGTCAGTTCTTGTGTGTCAGAGCGCCGCACCCCCGCCCCCCTTCCTTCAGCACTGGAGGTTGAACCCATGGACCAATGAGCCACATTCCCAGGCCTTTTTATTTTTTATTTCCAGACAAGGTCTCACTAAGTTGCTCAGACTGGCCTCAAATTTGCAATCCTCCTGATCCTCATCCTCCTAAATAGGTGGCATTAAGGCATGTGCCACCATGTCCAGCCAAAAGAGTGTTTCTCAATTCCTTGTATCTCTGAGGGCTCGCACAGGAATCCTTAAGGGCCTGAGAATCCTCTGAGATAATTGTTTAATGTTATCTTTCCACTTCTATGATAGTATTTAAAAATACGTGCATTGTCTGGCTGACCCCCTTATAATGGAGGACTAGTACTTGCTTTTGGTTTCCTTATTTGAACCTGTGTTTATCATCAAGCTGACATCAAGTGGCCATCTACAGGGAAAGCATTTACCTCTTCATATGTTGACAAGGACATCTGGCAGCCAGTTAGTTGGCCTGGCTTCTGGTCTAGCTCAGACTGGAAGGCTGAGTCCTTCCTGGGGGTGGTGGGGAAAGGCCTTCAGGTTCCTGCCCCATACCTCTTTGACTTGTGTCTTACTTACTTTTTTCATTGTTGAGATAAAATACCCAACACCCAAAGTTAAAGGAGGAAAGGTTTATTTTGGCACACATTTGTAAAGGTTTCAATTCATAGTTGGCTGGTTCCAAGGCAGAGTGGCAGGCAGAGGGGCATCACAGAGGAGAAAGAATTCATGGCAGGCAGAAGACAGCAAAAGCAGCAAGCAGCAAGCAGCAAGAGACAAGCAACAAGCCTCTTTCTATCCCTTATATCTTATCTAGGTGACCCATCCTTAGGGCGGGTAGCACTCACATCTTTAATCCTAGCATTGCATCCTTGATCCCAGCATCACACACCCTAAATGAGCCACCTCAGAAAGCCCCACCTGTGATTGCATGAGGCTTTGGGGGGGGGGGGATCTGGATATAAGTCATAATAACTTATCTCCTGCTACTTTCTCCCTGATCCCATCTACTTCCTTCATTTACATTTGCTCCCTCATGGATTTTTAGGACTGGCTCTTTTCCCCACCAAGAAGATATTTCCTGCAGATGTCTGCATGAATAACTTCCTCCTCTCCTCCTCATCTTTGCTTAAGTAAGTTTCTTAAGCCTATGTAAAACTGCATCTTCCCTCCCATTTCCATCATCACTGTCAACCTTACCATCTTTCTGTGGGGGAGGGGGGAGTGGAGACTGAACTCAGGGCCTTCGGACCTAGTTACATTCCCTAGCTCTTGTTTATTTTCATTTTGAGACAGGGACTCACTAAGTCATTAAATTGTCCAGGGTAGGCTTGAACTCACAATCCTACCTTAGCCTTCCAGAGTGCTAGGATTACAGGCATGCCCCACCAAGTCTGGCTCATCTTTGCCATCTTTACAACTCATATCATTATCATAGCTGTTGCTTTTGGTTCACAGTGGCTCACTCCATTGGAATGCATGCTCTCGAGAGCAGAGATTTTTGTTTATTCTGTTCACTAATGTCCCCAAGCACTGAGAGCAGTGCCTACCATACAATAGGTGCCTAATAAATATTTGATGAATAAATGAACTCTCTAATGCCTAATTGACAACAGTCAACTTACTGCTGCCCTTGTACTCATGCTAAATGTGTTAGTTTTACAGAACAAAACTCTTTTCAGTGATAATTTTCAGTGGAAAGACATTTTCCCATGGATAAAATGTTATACTTAAATGTATTTTTCTGGTGGCAGTGTGGCTTAGTGGTGGAGTGCTTGCCTAGTATATAGGAGGCCCTGCATTCAATCTCTAGCACCACAAAATAAATAAAAATAAATGTCTGTGTTCCTCAAAGTGGAGTTCAGGAGCATAGGCCCAGGGAGTGAGAGTTCCTGGGTTTGACTAATACTTCTCTAGCATATTCCCCACTGATCACTGATGTCTGTCTGTCTGTTTGCCCCCCGCCCCGCCCCTTGGGCTAGGAACAGACATCTTGTTACCATCTGCCATTGCAAGGGACTCCTTGTTGGCAATCACAACCTGCCTCACCCTCCATGAGAGGAGCTTCTCACTTTTTTGTACAATTCCAGAGTAACCATTTTTTCTGTCTTTACAGCATTCTCTTTTGCTTGCCAATTTTTAAATGTTTAATTTTTCCTGATAATAAAAAGAATTGCATTTTTTGCTTATTAAAAAATAAGATTTAGTGAACTCTACAGACATACAAAGAAATAAATTCCCCAAAACTTGAAATCTTCCAGATACGTAAAATACACCTTCTGGAGCTTGTTTCTCTCCCTATAAATGCAATCCCCCACCACAATCACCAGTACCATTCAGATGCAATTCTTTCTTGTCTTTTCTCTATTTCATCTATTGGTTGAAATACAGGAAGCTGCTCATGTTCAGTCATTTTTAATGGCAGTTTTATGTGATTCAAACCAGTAAATTCACACAGTACAGTACATGCCATGCATATAATTTTATACTACATTCTTTTGATGTCATTATAGCCGCACCACTTGCCCCTGTGTTTCCGGATTCTTGGGCCCTTCCTGAGCTTGCATTAACAGCATAAATAATTCATGAGCATTAGCATGTCACCTGGGAGCCCTGCCCTGTCAATCAGTGGAGCAGTTCAACTGGTGCCCAGACCTCCTGAGGTTGATGTGAAAGATGATCCTCAGTGCTTCTTCCAGGAAACTCTTCCTATAAATGCCCCAACCAATAGCTGGTGTTTCGTGCCCTGTATCAGATCTCCTGCCCAAATGGCTGTTTCTGAGACTGCTACTAATAACTGTACTCCTTGCTCATGCCTCACACTTGTGTGAATCTGGTTCGTCACTAGTGACATATATTTAGTGTGTGGCATATCTTCCTCTCCAATGAAACGATCCTCTGATCTGCTGTTGTTTTATCATTTCTGCGCGGGGGACCGTCTGCCAGCACTATTGACAGAAAGAGCTTATTGGTGTTTTGAGCTACAGCTGGAGCCCTGCAGAGCTACTGAGGGGACCTAGCACCAGGACCATCAGCTCAACATCTTTTCATCCCACAGAGTCCTGAGGAGTCTGTACAGAGTGTGATTCCACTGTGTTGTGACTCTCCTCCAAAACGACTGCCTAGGGCCAATCATACATGCGGGTCCTCTCCAGCCCAGCATCAGTATCTGGAACTTGGCATCGCCCCTATTCCCAGCTGGGCCTAATGCCTAGATCTGGATAGGTTTACCCACAGACTAAGAAGATTATGTGTCCATCCAAAAGGCCCATTTGCATAAGATTTGGGAGCTCAGGTTATAAGATCAACTGTCATTGCCAATTATGTCATGTCACTCCAGGTGCAACAGATTAAAGGGATGGACTTTAACATTTTGGCCCTCAGAATAAAACAGTAACAGGAGACTGGAACATTTCAGAGTAATCCATAACCTACAAATACATCAAAGGAGAGAGAAAATAAGGCAAAAACAGACATAAAATGAAATAATACTGGGTTCCTGTTGTTATCAATACACAGTAAAAGCCACATAGAGACTCAGCAGACCTTAACCTAACACCCTGGGCCAGCGGTCAGATAGACTTGCTGACCCTGTTACAGCTGTGAATGGGGCCAGGGTTGTTTTTTCTTCTGTAAAACCAAGATAAAAAATGCCCACTGTAAGGATTCTAAAGATTAAAGCAAGAATGTGTGCAAAACCCTGACCACACCGGATCTTGATCTTTGGAGTTATTATTAGAGTTACACAAAACACAGTTTTTTAATTTGATCTTTATGTTTATTATTACAATTACACTATGACATTATAAACTTTAAAGAAAAGCTCACATAGATAAAATAAAAAACAATTCCACTATCAAACATCTCAGACCATTATCTACATTTTCCTAGGTTTCTTTTCCCTTCTAGTCTTGGGGAACGTGTCAACATCATTTTTACACAATTTATTTGCATTTCCAGCATTTTAACTTATCACTGTACCATAAGGCTTCCTGTTAGAGCATGCTCTTTCTAATTTCGTCTCAAATAGTTATTATTTCAGTTTTACCATAACCTAATTAACCATTTCTCTATTGTTGGGCATTTAGTTTGTTTCCAATTTGAGAAATATTGTTATCCTTTTGATCCTGTTCCTGTTATGGCGATTTGAAAGCATGATTTAAAAATAAAAAAAAATAAATTTAGGTCTTTCCCCTGAGGTTTATGGACATTTCTAGCTTGAATTTAAGGACATTGCTTAAGTTGATCGTTGACAGTGGGGAAAGAAAAGTTGGTTTGTGTCTAGTTGTCAGAAGACCAGTACAATGCTAGAATTCTGTCTGTTAACCTGTTTCCTTCAGCAGTTGACAAACTGGTATGATGTTGGATAACTGAGATAGGCACTCAGGAAATGGATCTTGGGCCTGGGAGTGTAGTTCAATGGTAGAGCTCCAGGTTTAGTATGTACTAGGCCCTGGGTTCAACAACCAGTATCAAAACATAAAATTAAAAATAAAATTAAATGGATCTTTAAAGTGGATTAAACAAGTTCATGTTCTTATTTCAATCAATGCCCCCTCCCAATGCTGCCCAGGTCAAAGCGTAAGTGTTCGTTCATTTGAAGCACAGAGGGGGTATGGAGATCGTCCCGGATCACACAGCAGCGGGCAAGGGGTCGGAGTACGAAGTCTGTGGACTCTGAACTCCAATTTTTCCCACCTCGCTCCGGAAAAATTTGTTCCAGAGCCTTTCCAGAGAGGTGGTAGGAGGAGGAGCCGGGAGAGCCAGGTGGGGCTTCACTGGGGCTGGGGGACTCCTCCTTCCATCTCTCAGCCCCGCCCGGCCCCGAGCATGCCCAGTGAGCTCCCCGCCCGTCTGAACTGTGCTGGGTGAAGCCGCGGCTCCAGGTTTTGCTGGCGACCAGACCAGGGCAGGGCGGGGCGCGCGCAAGGCGCCCCCTGACTCTGGCCCGTCGGAATTCCCCAGCCGCGACACGCAGGCCGGACTCCGCTGCCAGGCGCTGGCGGGGTCCGTGTGGGCCAGGTACAGATGGTCCTCCGGACCTCGGACAGTGGGTCGGGACCGGAGGGTCCAGCCATCCCTCCCTCCATCCTTTTCACGTATCCATCCAGCCGATAGTTTCGAGCTCCTACCTCGTAGAGGCTGGGACAGGTGTAGCGACAGCCCCGGAGCTGGAGTTCCCGAGGGGGTCAAACCTTAACAAGCAAGCCAATCCGAGGAAAAGCCGGATTGCCGACTCCTCTGCGACCCTGCCCTCCCTAAGCAGTCTTGCGGCTCATGGTCTTTCTACTGACCGTTCCCTTCCCCGACAGTGTTGTTCCTCGTTTATCTGCGTGGCTGAGATGTCACCTCTCGGCGTCACCCAATCATCTCAAGCACCCGATCTGATCTGACCACCTCATTGAAAACTGCGATACCTCCACCCCAAGCCTCCTTACCTGGCGCCTTTTCCCTCTGCAGAACTTAGCACTTCCAAATGCAGCACCGTTTGCTAATTCGATGTTTGTCTGTTGCCTGTCTCCCTCTCCCCAAACTCCATGGAGGGCAGGGTTTTTGTCTGTTAACCAAGTGTGAAGAACCGGACTAGGTGTTCAATACGTGTTTGTTGAATGGATGAACAGTGATAGTGGTTAAGTGCATCTTGGAGAATGACAAGGGACAGACGGCTTGGAAAAGTGAAAGCCTCTCCAACGAGGGAACATTTGTGCAATGATAAGGCGACAGCCACGTGAAATGCTAGGCAAAGACTTCTTACACTGAGGGAAAGGCATGTGCAAGGGTCCTGAGACTGGTCAAGTTCTGAGTGTAATGGTCAGAAAGATGCTCCCGGAGCTGCAGGGAGGCAAATGAGACAGGAGGCATTCAGGAACACAGTTGGGTAGGTTTCAACGGGACGTTTACTAGTGCAACCGGACGGCACTGGCGGGGAGTTAGCGGGACCCCAGCTCAGCCACGGACCCGCCCCTGGAAGGCTCCCTCTCATTTTAAAGATTTGTCGGAGGCCAACTGCTGGCCATTCCTAGGCGTGCAATGAGTGAGGTCCTGGCACACAGTAGGTGCTCCACAAATGCTCTCGAGGGAATACCTGCATGCCCGCGCCAGGGAACTCCGGGGCCGCGTCCAGCCGGAGCCCCCGCGCCCTGGGGAGACGCGTCGGAGCTCTCGGGCCGGGCCGGGCCGGGCGGGGCGGGGCGGGGGCGCCCTGCAGGCCAGCCGGACGCCCCCGCCCCCC
>NW_004624758.1:2053312-2067945 GCF_000247695.1 Heterocephalus glaber
CGCCGCGCTCACCTGGCGGCCCGAGGCGGTGGGGCGGAAGGCTGGGCGAGCCGGGCCGGGCCGGGTGGGGCTTGGCCGGGCCGGTGTCCGGGACGCAGGGGCGGCGGGCGTGGGCGTGCGCTGCGGCCGAGCCCTGGTCCGCGCCCTGGAGCCCTGCGCCTCCAGGACCCCGGCTCGGGGCGGCGCCGAGGGCCGCACAGCCCGCGGGGGCGAGCGGATCGCGGCGGCCAGACCTCGGCTCCCGTAGTGAATCCGCCTCTCGGCTTTCAAAGATGGCATTTCCTGGGCCTGGCACGAACTCCAGCGCCAATAAATCCTCCCCATTCCTCGGGCGATAAGGAATGATTTATCAGGTAACTGCGGTGAGACAGCTGCAGTGGGGGTGTGTATGTGAGAGCGCCCAGCTCCCCGGAAATTCCCGTTTGCTGTCCACCTAAACTTACTGAGAAGTTGTGGTTGCCTTAAAAATTAATGGGAAGTTGAGACAGCTTGACACCTGGGTTTCCCAAGGTGGTGGAAAGAGCCTGTGGCTAGGAAACTGGAGACCTCCCTTCAAGTTGGGCTCCCCTTTGGCCAGCTGGTAACCTCAGGCTGGCGAGTCTTTTAACCTCACTGAGCCTCCACTTCCTCCCCTGCAAACAACCGGTAATAATGCCCACCTCACTGGGTTGTTGATGGATTAAGTGGGCTAAATTATGTGGAGGTGTTTGGCTCTGTGCCCGGCACAAAGCAAGCAAACAGTTGGCCGTGATGTGAATTTAATTCAATTAGAGACCCTCGTGGCTCCCATTTCACCAGGAAATTAGAATTAGGAAAGCATCTTCAGGGCCTGTCTTAGTGCCCAGAAGAACTTCTGCTGAAGGCAGAGGCTTTGGAAAAACAATTCAGCCGAATTGTAATCAGAGAGCACCTTCTTTAAAGGCAGTTTTATGCATTCAGAAACTCCAGAAGTTGGCAGTTCGGCTTCACTTACACAAGAGCTATTTTGCAAGATGATCCATCTTGCAAATGTTTAAAGCAGATGATTTGAGAAAGTAAAGCCTGGTTAGGAAGATTTCTGTTCTTCCCAGACCCAACTCTTAAGTGATTATTTAGATCAGTCTCTCAACCTGGAACAGATGACATTGAGGTTTGATAATTCTGTGCATTGTAGGAATCCTTAGTCCCTCCTCACTAGAGTACAGTAGCAGTCCCTTTTCCCTAGTAGTGCCAACCAGAAATGTCCCCAACATTGCCAAACCCCTACCGTGTTTCCTCTTTAGAGTCACCAATTTATGATTTTGGCTCTCTGTCATTAACCTAGGTTGTTTGAGAATTTTCTCTTGTACTTTTATAATAATACCTTTGCCTCGCCTTACAGCAAGGTTGAGAGTGCATGTATTATCTCTAATTTTTACAATTCCCCCTCTGAGGTTGTGCAGTTGCCATTTTACAGATGAGGGAAGTGAGGCTCTGAGTAGCTGATTACATGGTGTATGGCATGGCAGGGGTGTAGCCCAAGTCTTCTAGTTTCCCAGGCCAGGTCTTTCTCTTCTCCATCAAGTGGCCCTTTGATGTCTGGAGACCTTCACGTAGATGACTTTCCTGATGATTAAATCAAGATGTAGAGTATATTGGCAGCTGGAAACCTTTCTGAGATTGACTAGTTGAAAATTAACAACACTAAGCTATTATCTGACAGAGTGTAGGCTGTTCTAGTTAAGTATTCTAGTTTATAGCAAGCTCCCATAACTCTCAAGTACAGTTAATGGAATACCAATTTGCAGAGAATTAGAGTAGAGTAAACTGCGCCTAATACTCTGTATTGATCCTACGTCATCTCGGGTGATTTGCCTTTTCCTAAAAAGGACTCATCTATGCAAATTAGACATTAGCTGAGGTTTGTAAAAGGCCAGGTTCCTGAAGCCATTAGGGAGTAGCTGAGGCCTGCCATTGGGCAAGCATTTATTGAGCTGCTTCTGTGTGCAGGTGCAATGCTGGGTCGGAATGCTGAGCTGGCTGCTGAGCTCCAGTGAATCCAGGGTAACTAGATGAACTGTCTTTCCTTTCAGGCCAGGCCAGACACAGGATGGACCCTCAAGCTGTCTGAGAGTCAGCTTGGGGTAAGAGACAGAGCCCAGGTGACCTTGAGGCAAATTCAAGACCCCACAGTGTGTCATCCTCCTGTGTCCTCATTTTGTCTCTTACTGTGCCAAAGGTCCTGCAGTAGCTTTTAACATTCTGATCTATGTTTTAGGGGCCTGGTCACAGAGAGAAGGTCATGGAAAAATTTTACTCTGGAAAGAAGTTAGGTAATTGTTAATTGGTGTCAGGATTGCAGTCCACTCCTTGACTGTTGTGTATGAACCAGAAATTTAATTACAGCGTTGTTGCCCCCTCCTCCCATCCTCTTGCTGGTGAGCTCGCAAAGATAGAGTGTGACCAGGAACAAGAGGATTAAAACTGAACTGTAGGTCCACACACACAAGGGATACTGTTTTCTAGAACGGATATAATCTGCCAGAGGGCCCCAGCTTTGGGGATTGGAGACAGAAGACATGGTACCCTCCTCTTCCCCCACTCACAGGCACTGTGGCAGTTTGGGAGGAGACCAACAATTTGTAGTCTCCTCCTTCTTTACCCAACAGAGCTCCCCTTGACTGTAATCTCCAGGCTCAGTGTCCTGCCACCAGACAGTGAATTCCTAGAAAGCAAGGCCTCATCTCTCCCAGGGTCTTTTGTAAGGGCTGGAATGCCAAAGGCACTGCACTCAGCACATACCCTGTCCTGGCTGGGCCCTGAGGCGGTGCAGCTCACCAGCCACAGGCTCTTCTTTCCAACTCTTAACACAGATGGGACGGGACCAGGTCGTGTCCGTGACACAGTTTTTCTGGGCCCAGGTGACAGGTGTCTCCTTTCCTGCACCTGAAAAGGAGACAAGTAAGGTGCTAGGTAGGCCCCTGGCTGAAATCTGATCTGGCAGTGACTTCCAAGTCCCAGAGATCTTGCATTTCCACAGCTTCTGCTTGTGAAGCCTCTATCCACCTCCGAAGTGGACTAGTTATTCCAAGAACAGCTGTGAGATTAAACAGCAACTTAAACAGCAAGTTCAGACATTTGTTGAGTCTACACTATGTGTTAGGCTCTAGGCCTGCAGAAAGGACCCTGCCTTGGAAGGATTCATGGTGGAATTAGGAAGACAGTCGTGCGTGTTTGTGTGTGTGTGTGTGTGTGTGTGTGTGTGTGTGTGTGTCTGTCTCCAAAATATCCATCTTCCATTCATCTAATAACTGCCTTAAACTACTTAAGGGGGATTAAGCCAAATATCAAAAATACTAAATGAAGCAGCCGTTCATTGTGAGGGCCATCAAGAAATACCCTAAGGAGTAGTTGACATTTTCATTAAACCTAATCAGAGGTGGCATTTGGGGTGCTGGAACGGAGGTATGAAGAGACCTTGTGTATTATAGGCATGCTGACTCTTCTCAAGCCCAGCCTCTTATTTTTCTTTGTTTAGACAAGGTCTTGCCATTATCGTTGAGACCAGCTCAAGAGATCCTGCTGCCTTAGCTTCCCAAGTAGCTGGGATGATGGGCACACTCAACCCTAGCAGTGGTGCAGGACCCCCTCCTATACTCTCTTGAATCTCTTTCTGGGGCCATACCTCACCCAGGGCAGGCTAAATGCTAATTCTTTTTATCTTCCCCAGGTTGGGAGTGATGCCTCTGAGTGGCCTTTGAGGCAGGAGGAACTTGTGCCAGGGATGCCTCTGGTACTTGTTCAACATGAATACGGTCTTTCCTGGCTGCCAGGCACAATTCTGAGTGCTTTCCTACCATTAACTTACTTGTTTATACTGCGCTGCTTGGTAGGAAGGTGGGGGCAGAGCTCATCTGCCCAGTGTGCATCCCGGTGTGGCCACCGTTGGCTGAAGTTGACATCCATGTGCGGAGAAGCAGCCACGAGTGTGAAGGAATGCTGACTGCTGTGGATTTCTGTTTCCTTCAGGGGGCCAGCAGCACTGTGCTGACTGCATTTTCTAAACCAAAGTTGGGGATCTGTAGCCTGAGAAAGAAAGAATATGCTGCTTCTTTGTGCAAGAGGAGGTTCAGGAGGTATTTGGATGCTGAGAGAGTGGAATTTTTGAGACCTTTTAATGGTTTATGTGGAAAGTTAGGATAGAGGATTTGCAGTTGGGATAGTCTTGGAAAATTCAGGTCCCATGACTTACTGTCAGGATACACAAGCTTTCAGCAAATGTTTATGCAGCATGTAGTTTGGAGTGATTTTCTATACTTAGCCTCTGGTTGCCCACAAGGAAACAAATGATGCTTTCTAGCCTCTGACTCTTGCTGATTTTTACCAATCCCATTGTACAGATGGAACGAGAAAACTGAGGATCTGAGAGGTGAAGTGACTACCCTAAGGGCATAGTGTTTAGAAGCAGCGTGGCCGAGAGTTGAACCCACATCTGCCCATAGACAGATCATGTATCTGTAAAGTGAAGATTATAGCAGAACAAGGTTCTTATAAATTGACTTTTAAACAAGCTAATGGCCCTCTAAAATTTGGCAAAGGGTCCCTTCCCTTTGGGGCTAGACCCTTGACCCTCCAGACAAGTAAGTGCTTTGCTGAGTGCTGGGTCACTTCAAGGGCTGTGCACTGTGACCCACTCTGGGGCCAGGACGAAGAGTCTTGGTTCTCAGAACTGAAAGAGGGGACCAAGAGGTGGGATCCAGAGTCACAAAGGGGCCCTGCCTGGCTGGGTGGTGTGCGCAGGAGGAGCTTGGCTTGGCTCCGCACCCACTGCCCTCAGATGAGTCAGCCTCAAGAGCTGGAGCAGAGGTTCTTGGTGAGAGAGGCAGTGGCCAGCCTTGTCAGCTGTCCCTGACCACTCACTACTGCTGGGCCTGCAGAGGGAATGGTGGCTACCCAGGCCCTACTCTTGCCCACTGTGGTCCCCCATCCTCCCCAGGTGGTTGCCAAATGTGTACATTGTGTTTGTAGCAAACTAAAATGCCAGGGAGCAGCAGGAGCATATTTGTGGTGCTTCTGGAGGCAGCTGTCACCACGCCCACCACTGCAATAGCCTCCATATGCCCTCTCACCCTTCCAGCCTGCTCTCTACTCTGCAGCCAAGGGGGCTTTAGAATGCCCCTGCTGCTATTAGGATAAAAACAGCGGGGATCTCCTTGGGATCTCCCTCAGGCCCTGCCATGCGTGCTCTGGCCAAGGCTGTCCCCAGCCCTGCCTTGCTGTGTTCCTGCTGTGGTGGCCAGTGAGAGCTTGGAAGTGCCTGTCTTCCACCATGGTTTGCTGAGCTTTTGATGCGTCCCTTTACATTCCCCACGTGGGTTACACCATCTCCTATAAATGCCTGTGCCACCAGAGTGCTCTCCTGCGTAGCACTTTGCATGGTGGCAATTTCGTGGCCAATTAATGTAATTATTTGTATTAGTACCTGTCTCCACAGCTACCCTGTAAGATCTGTAAGGCAGGCTCTAGTGTGTTCCCTCTCATTCTTGCTCACTTGCTCTTGCTGTCTGACTCTCTGTCTCTCAACTTCCTTTAAGCTTTATTTTTTTTCCTTTTAACTTTGTATTTGACCTAATTCAAACTTACCGGAAAGTACAAGAACAGAACAAAGAACTTCCATATCCTCTTCACCCAGATTTCTCCAAATTACCATTTCATACCACATATTTTATCCTTCTATATGTATGTTTTTTCCCAAACCATTTAAGGATCATTGATAGGCTCTTCCATTCCCCCTTAGTATATTTCTTAAAAGCAGTGGTTGTCTCTTAACTACAGTACACATTTTAGGGTCATGAAATGAATGTTGTTACACTGGTGTTACCTAATCTATAGGTTGTGCCAGTTAGCTCAGTACTGCCCTTTTGTAGCAAAGAAAATTCATAATCATGCATTGAGTTCAGTTGTCATGTCTCTTGAGTCTCTTGTTTTAGCATTAAAACAGTTCCTCAACCTTGCTTTATCCTTCACAACCTCGACAGTTTTTTTGGAGTGCACGGGTCAGTTATTTTGTCACACACCCTCACTTTGCGCCTGTTTTAACTCACTGTTGTGACCCTAGTGCCTGGGCCATCAGATGCAGTCAGTAAATATTTGTTGAATGAGGAGAAAGTGAGATAGAAGGAAGTGGATGGAGAAAAGTCAGCGGGATTTCTAACTTCCCCGACCTCTACCCCTTTCCTTCCTGGGGGATGTTGTTATTTCTTGCAATCATACTGTAAATAGATTTGAATCCTGCTATTTTTATAACAGTGTCCCCCCCCCCGCCCACAAAAAAGAGCCTGCTGCCTCTGCACGTATACAGCAGATGCCAGATGATGGCTTGGGAGTGATGCTGGGAAGGCAGATAGAACATTTGATGAGAGATGAGACTCACCCTGGAGGCTCCTCCCAACCTGCTCTAACTGCACCTCTAACTTTGCAGACTTAGAGCCCAAAAAGAAGGGACCTAGAATATATCATGTAAAGCAGAACATTTTGAGAACAAAAGGGGGTGCTTTTAATAATTGTGTCTTATTGACAGGCCCCAGCTGCATGTGCCTTGGGCAAATCAGGACATATAGCTACCATACCTAAGTGTGGCTTTGAGGTTGAGGTCAGTGCCCAGGACACCAGCCTGGAAGACTATCCAGTGCTAGGAATCCTGTACCTGCAAGAAGATAAAATTGGTCAATGTCCTTGGCATCACCCAGGGAAGCAGTTTTCATGGCCTTGGCTCCACACCTCTGTGGTCGCCCTCCCCCAGGTGTGCCCCTCCCCATCTTGCTCTTGCTGTGCCAGCCTCTTTTCAGCTCTCGCCTCACCGTATTACTTCTTGCCCAAGAAACTGGAAGGACCTGGAGCCTCACATCCATGCTGGATGAGGGAGAACAGGGCCGGATCTGCAGTAGCTAGATGCACCTGGGGAAAAACAAGCCAGCTGTGCTGCCCACTGACCAGGCTTGAATGGAATTTAAGAGCCAGGGTGTGTAAGCAGGATGGGGTAGGAGGCCCAAGTCCTTATCTTCTTTGTCCTAGTACTCTTAGTCCCCTTCCAGCCCTAATTCTAAGATCAGGACCAAGTCACCAGCCCTTGGCAGAGGTAGGAAAGCATATGGCATCAGGGACCTAGGCACAAGGGGATGGGCATTAAATGACCAGTAGGTACAGATAGGACTTTAGATGCAGAGATAGCAGGCATGAGGCCACCCTGAAAGGATGCTAGTAACAGGGTCACCAAGGCCACGTATCAAAGCCTAGATTCATCATATCAAGTGTACAGACACTCTGGGCACCATCAGGCTCTGAGATCCAGGCTTTTTTGGCCTAGAAGAAAACCCCACTTTGACTTCTTGGGTTAAGAAGTATTGTAGGATGAAAATGTGAAGAAATAGAGCTATTTTCTAGGAATTATCCCTGTCATGTGGACTTCCTCCAGGGCAGAAGTGTGTTTTTATAACTCTAGGCATCAGTGGCTTTAATGGAAAAGCTAGTTAATGAAGAGTTCTTTGACTGCAGAATACTAGCGCTGCTGTACACGAGAAGAACTTTCTAATTAATTACAGTTAGATTTTACTGCTTAAAAATGTACACCCCCTACACATACACAAATATGTAAAAGCATTTAGTTTGGGGTTATTTTTTACAGAAGAGTGTCCCACAGTGTCAAAACTGAAAGAGATTTAGAAAAACCTTTTCCTGCTCCCTCTTGTCATAAGTGAGGAAAGTGAGACTCTGGAAAGAATGTAGCATTCAGGAGGCCACACAGTCAGTGGCAGAGCAGGGATCAGTACCCACGTTTTACCATTTCCAGCTCCCAGATCCTGAGTGTGTTTATAGCTCTCATTCAAGTGAGTATCAGAGAAGGTGTGTATTTTTATTATTTTCTTAATGCCCTTTGGCATTTCTCTCACTATGAAAATAAGTTGTAGTGGCATAGGAGCAACTCCTGTGGTGTGATACACATAGTTTAGAATTTACCATTTAACCACTTTTAGGTATATGGTTCAGTGGCATTAAGTGCGTTCCACCCTGCTGGGCACTCATTACCGCCATCCCTCTACAGAACTCTGCATCTTGCAAAATGGAAGCTCTATACCATTAAATGATAACTGCACATCCCTACCTTCTCCAGCTCCTGGCAGCCACTATTCTGTTTTCTGTCTCTATATTCATAGACTGTTCTAAGTACAGTATCTGTCTCTCTGTGTCTGGGTCACTTAGTATAGTGTCTTTAACGCTTGTCTGTATGGTAGCTTGTGTCAGAATTCTCTAAAGGTTGAGTAATATCCATTGTATGTAGTTGTTTTGTTTACCCGTTAGTTCTGTCTTTTGGCTATTGTGAAATTGCTTCCATAAGCATGAATGTGCAGGAAGAGGTAATTTTGGTTAACTTGCAACCTTAGGTGCAATGTTTAGGCACTTACATAGCAGCCTTAGTCTCATCCACTGCCTGCAGTTACCAGATTTCCCCACCTGCTATTTGACTGACACTAACTTTGACATGATGGCCAGGGCCTACTCACTTATGACAGCGGCTGGCTGTCCTGTGTCAGGGTCCTATGTCTTTGGGTCTCTGTGTGGCTGGCCATGCAGGGGAAGTCCCCCTTTGCCCCAGGGCTTCTGTGAGGTGGCTCTTCCTGACCCCCTCCAGCCCAGCCCACTCATCCTCTGCTGTCAGTTCTTTTGTGCTCTACTGTCCAGCAGGCCTTCCTGGGAAAACTGACCTAATCCCATTGTCAGAGGCTACCAGCTCTGTGCCATCGGCCTGGTCATCTCTGGACTTCTCTGGTCCTGTGCGTGTCACTTCCAAACATTGCCCCACCGGTGTCCCCAAGTTCTCCTCTGCATGTCCAGAGCAGAGCTCATTACTTTCTGTCTTAAAAATGCCCTCTCCATCAATGGTTTTCCAGCTTGGAAACTCCACGGTCACCCTTCTCTGGTCCCCAACACCTGCCCTGGACAGATCTGTCTATCACATCTCAGAAATCCCTCCTCCAGAAACCACTCTTTGCTGCTCCCCTTGGCTGTTCTTAGCATGTTTTTCCCATTTGCCTCTGCCTTTGCTTGCTATCACAACAGGCCCCTCACACCCCTTCTCTACCACCAGAAACTGCTCCCCTAAAGAGCACCTGCAGGCTGTTATAACTGGCTCTATCTGGCCTCACCTCCCCCCATCTTTCCATAGCTCCACAGACCTTCCTTCTGAGACAGGGCTTCCCAAGGGTTAAAATGAAATGTACATTCAGTGGGGCTGGAGTGGGCCCTGTAGTCTGTGTTTCCAGGAGTTTCCCAGATGATGCCGAGATACTGTGCACAGACTGCCACAGGTGGAGCAGCTGGACTCTAGGATAGATCTACATTTCACAGAGTGCTACACACCTATTTTCAGTCTATTGATAGTGGAAGAATTTTTAAGTTTGTGTTATAATTTTAACATTTTCTGGTTTTGGTTTTTCGACACAGGGTCTCACCATGTTGTTTAGGCTGGCCTTGAACTCACTATGTAGCTCCTGCTGGCCTTGAACCATCCACCTGCCTCAGCCTCCTTAGTACTAGGATTACAGGTGTGTACTACCAGGCCCAGCTTAACATTCTCTCTTTTATATAAAGTTAAATGTTTTCAGTCATAAAGACAGATTCCTTGTTGCATGATCATTTGCTACTGAAAGAATTTTCAAAGACTAAGAAAGACTTCTGTTTTCTTAAGAGATAGGTGCATGGATTGATGGATGGGGTTGAGTGGCCTAGGAGAACTTTTTCCTTGAAAGGGGTTTCTTTTTGTGGGCTGCTGCAGACAGTCTCAGGCTGGTGCGCTCTCTCTCTCTCTCTCTCTCTCTCTCTCTCTCTCTCTCTCTCTCTCGCTCTCTCTGTTTCTCTCTGTCTCTGTTTCTTTTTTCTTTCTTTTTTTAAAAAAAACCAGTTTCACTAAATTGCTAAGTTGCCCAGCCTGGGCTGGAACTCACAATCCTGTCTCAGCTTCCCAGAGTTCCAAGATTAAAGGCAAGGCATGCACCAACACACCCTGCATTCAGCTCTGTCATGCAGGACCCAAGCAGTAGGGGAGAGCTGCTTCTCAAGCTGGAGGAGATGAGTATGGGAACATGGTTTGTGCTGGGAAGACTGGGCTTGGCAGGGGAGCCTTTCTGGGGAAGCTGCTGCCGAGCATTAGATGAGGTTCTGTGCCTTGGTGAGTGGCACTTCAGGCCCATCTTATGCAATTGAGGAACTAACTGGCTGGGCGAGACGCTTGCCATTCTGGAAGTGTCCCTGGAGCTGGGCTTTGGCCCAGCTATGTGTGGTTAAACAGGCAACATATGGAACCCTATGTACCTTGGAGTGTGACTGCATTAGCCACATGGGGAGGGTTGGGACAAGTTCCAAGAAGTGAGGAATCAAGTGTGTGGGTGACGGGGCGGGATCAATGTCAGAGAACAACGTTGGTGGTCTTGACCAGCCTGCTTCAGAAACTTTGTGCCTTCCTGTCCCTTTCAGTCTGCCATTGAAGGGCTTCACCTTTAGCCTCTCCTGCTTCTTCCTCCCTTCTAGGACCCAGCCAGATGATTGTTCCCCACGTCAGTGCACAAGTTCCTTCTTAGCCCAAGTCTTTGCCAGTAGAATTGGCTCTGTCAGGCCTGGAGCTCATTGTTGTCTCTAGTACAGGGCGTAAGCCTGGGGCCATCTCCAGACCCCCACTCATTCAAGATCCCCCATGTGTCTCAGTTTCCACTTCCGCGCACTGGGAACAATACTGGTACCCACTGCTCAAGGTTGCAGAGTCCATGCTGACATAGTGGCACATGCTAATTATTCAGGGAGCTCTGGTTGTCAGCCACTGGCTACCCTGTGACATTTGTCTGCAGCTTGAGCCAGGAATCAGAGGAGGAGAGAGCTGTGGTTTGTTCGTGCTGCCTGGGCGAGCCTGAGGTGGAGTATGACTGTGGGTAGGGACTATGGAGGCTGAGTTAGGTCATTGCATGGATATCGAAGGCTCCAGAAGATGGCAGCTAGTAACAGGAGGAAGCTGAAGACATGGGGAAGCAGAAGCCAGGGTGGAAAGCAGAGTCTCTCGATTCTGAGGTCTGGAGTGGACGCTAAGGGTCTGCATTCCTAGCAGGCACTCAGTGATGCTAAAGCTGCCGGTGCAGAGACCACACTTGGAGTATCAGTGGTACAGAACGTGATTTATGGTGGGGAGGTTTGTGGAAAGACAAATAGGACCACACTTTCCGTATACCATGTTTTTCTTGTATATACATACTTATGATAAAATTTAATTTGTAAATGAGGCGTAGTAAGAGATGAGAAACTAATAATTAGGACAATTGTAACATATGCTGTAATAAAAGTTACTTAAAACTTAAGGACTGGGGGTTAGGGGTGCAGCTCAGTGGTAGAGTTCATGCTTAGCACGTGCAAGGCCCTGGGGGTTCTTTTGATCTTCAGCACTATGAAACAAAACTATTGAATTGTTTATTTCTGGCATTTTCCATTTAATATTTTCTGACCTAATTAACTGCTGGTTACAAACTGTGGAAAGCCAAACAGCCTACGTGGTGGGGCTGCTGTAAACCCTGAGACTCCTGCTGGGTCCAGAGTCTGGCAGTTCAGCTGGAGTCAGATTGTGAGCCATGATGGCTGAGGGCAGTAAGGGCCCCCAAGAGCGTTTGGATCAGGGTGGAGTAATTTGATTTTTTTGGCTGATACCTCATCCTTCCAGGGCACCCACACAGTTAGATTCCCCTTAGAAGCGACTGCTTTCTGTCCCAGGGTAAGCTGTGGTCACACCCTGGACAGAACCCTGGCCGCCAGTGACACACTCTTTTAACTTCACACCTCTGAAGCGTGATTATATCTGTCCCTGGGTAGCCTTTGAGTTCGTGAAGAGCTGGGGCCTGAGACAGCCTCTTACTGCCCAGGAACCCACCTCATCCTCATCCTGGCCGAGGTAGAGGCTGTGTAAATGCCCAAAGTGTTATAGAGAGGGAGGCGTGCAGGCTAGGAAGGAAGGAGGTGTACATTCCTGTGACCAAAAGGGAGCAGGAGAGCCCAGCACAGAGCCCTGGAGACTCTGGGTTGTGGAGTCTGCAGAGCCTTTGGTGAAGGCATCAGGAAACATCCTCAGGGGTTGTGAGTTCTCAGGAATGGACAGTTCCACAAGGCAAAGGAGAATCTTAATCACGAAGCTATCACAGGGTCTGGAAGCCAAGAGCAAGCCTGCTTTTCTTCTGCTGTCTGGAGGAGAGGCCTGGGGCCCAGTTTGCAGCCCACCAAGGCCAGGAATTCTCCTTCAGCTCCCCAGGCCGCAGGGCTCCTGGGTACTTGGGCTTCATCCCTCTAGGGTCATGGAGCCCTCAGCCCTCAGGGGCCGTGGACGTGCACTGCCTCCTGTCCACAAAGGAGAATCAGGTCTCAGAGAGGTTGAGTCCCTTCTGCATAGCTGTAGGCCTGGGAAGGGCCAAGGTGGCCCGACCTGCCCCCACCTAGGAGTGCTTCTGCGGGAGGAGTGGCTACAGCTGTGCATAAAAGGCCTCCATTGTAGGGTTGAGGGGGCTGCAGGTGAGGTGGACCCCAGATGCAGAGTGAAGGTAAGGAGGAAGGGACAGGGAAGGAAGCCTTAAGCAGTTAAACCCTGGGCACCTGTAAACCATCAGGTGATCCCATTTTTTAAAAAAGTCCCACCAGTTCCATTTTCTTTAATCTCATTATTGCACATTATAGAAAATCACACCTATTTTGATTTTACAACCAGATTTTTAAAAAATTAATTTTCTATTCATTGTTGAATTTTCCTGGATACCCTGTGCCTATCTTGTGGCTCACTTAGGTGGCTCTCTAAAGTTGGCTGTTCGCTGTTTTTAATTTTCAATATAATACAAAACTGTTGCAAATAAGACTTTGTTTTCATCTGAATGTATCGGTGGCACAATTAACTCTGTCAAACTGCCCCCAGCATTATCGAGATGATGTGCTGTGTTAGCTCTGACACAAGCCTTCTCCAAGTGCAGATGAAGCTTGCGTGCATTAGTTGACATTCATTCATTCTTGTGTACATCTCACAAGCATTTATTAAGTGCCTATGGTAGAGGCTCCGTTTTATATAGCCCAGTCGGCAGAGTAACTGCTGCTGGTGTTTTGGGCTTGGCTGACACATGCAGGAGTGTTGGGATGCCTATGATGGCCAGGCCCTCCCTCTCCTTATCACAGTCTGGGAGCCCTGGACAGCCTGGAGGTCCAGAAGTAAACATGGGAACTCTGCAGCCACAGGGTCAAGGGCTTGCCTGCCCTAGTGTATGGAGCTGCCTGTCTTCCCCCCTGATGCAGACCAGCACCATAAAGACTGACATGCCATTTCCTGTTTCATCCATGTGTTCATGTGTTGAGTCATTTATGGTGCTAGGTGCTGTCTGCCATTATACACAGATAGCAATTCATTAATAAAGTCCAGCATTTATGGAGCTTATATTCTAGTGGAGAATAAGGACATGGGAATTGGAATGAGACAGGGAACAAATAGTTAATATGCATGGTGGCGATAAATGCTAAGGAGAAAAACAGGGAAGAAAGTGAGGTAGCCAGGTGCATATCTGAGAGAAGGGTTCTGGGCAGAGGGGGCAGCAGGCACAAACAACTGGGGAGGAACAGTTGAGTGGTGTGACTGGACAGAGTGAGCATGGCGCGGTGAGTGTGTGGTTTGGGCAGGGAGGAGGACAGAGCCGAGTCATACAAGGCCCCTGTGTCGCAGAAGGAAATCTAAGGGCCAGGTTCACACCTCCCACCTGCTTGAAGTTTTGGAACTGGAGGGCCACACCTGCTCTTCGAAGTGATTCATACTTAACCTTATTTATTTTTGTTGCTTGTGTACGTGGGAGATCACTGAGACCGAGTTTGCTGGGGGAGGCCCTGGGAGTTGAAGTCCGCTCCCAGAGAATGCCCTTTCTCTTCCTCCCCGACAGTTTATTTATCAAGGAGACTAGAAAGAGTGAGGGGAGCTCTCCAGCACTGGGACACTCTGTTATCATTTGGGATGGTTGTTTGATCCTGTGTCAATTTGGGTTAGCTAATAGAAATGTGTGAATGCCATTGTTGGTACACACTCGGTCCTTAGTATGTTTAGCCTGCAGATTTACTTCAGCCAGCTGTGGGTGGTCTTGAACTGTCCTAAGAAAGCAGGGTGAGCGGAACTGGTGTTTTTTTATGCCTGCCTGCAGTGGCTACCTCACAGTAGCTTATCCCCCAGTGAATTATTGGTCACCTGCTGGGTCCTGGGTGCCAGGCCGCTGCTTATGCCATGGTGCTGGTCTTCAACAGACCCAGATCAACCTTCATGTGCAGCAGTGCGAGTTCTGACTCACACCATCTACAAAAGTGAACTCAGAACAGATCAATGACCTAAATATAAGGGCTAAAACCATAAAATTCTTAGAAAAAAATAAGGATAAATCTTCATCACCTTGGGTTTACTGAAAGGTTCTGGGAGATGACACCAAAAGCACAATCAGCAAAAGAAAAATAGATAAATTGGACTTCATCAAAATGAAAACTTTAATGCATTAAAGGACATTATCAAGCAAGTGAAAAAGCAAAACAACCTACAGCACGGGAGAAAATATTTTTTTTTAAAAATATATATATTTATT